>JAWMRB010000168.1:3365802-3382406 GCA_035584715.1 Xiphorhynchus erythropygius | reverse complement strand
CCATGCTGGTGCCTCCTCTGGCCTCTCCAGCAGCTCCCTGTCCTTGCTGTGCTGGGACTGGGTGGCTTCTCTGCAGGAACTATTTCTGCTGAAGCTTTATCTGCTTTCCTCGAGCAGCTTGGCCCAAACAACAGGGCAGTGTCTCTATTCCCACGTTTCTGCAATCCAAACAGACAAAGCTCAGGGGACAAACTCACCTTCCAAGGGCCTCATGTCAGAACAGGAAGGTTCAGTACTGGCACATGGCACAAACCCCCACATTGTGGGCAAAAGGCAACATATTTTACATTTGTGCTCCCTGGAACAAGAGTCCAAATTCACAGCCTGCTTCAAACCCACTCCTGCTCCTTTCCCACACACACACAAGGCAGTTGATTTTTTTCCCCTCTCTTTTCTCTTTGCTCAAAAGCCCAAACGCAGTGTTTTCAGCCCATGACGTGAGGTCCTGTGCCCCCTCCCCTCGCAGTGGCAGCTCTGTTCCCTTACATGGCCCGCAGCTCTGGCAGGCACAGCATTCTCCACATTCTTCCTTTTTTCCCCTGCTTTTGAAGCCTCATCTGTGTCGGGAGGAGAGAACACCAAGAGGAGGAGTAATGCCGCCCTCTGCTGCCCTGCCGGCCCAGCCTGGGATGCACCTTCACACCAAACCCTCCGAGAACCACCAGGGCAAACACACCCAGCTAAACAGAACCCACCTCCCCCGAGCCCGAAACACTCAGCAAAAACATAAAATAACAAAAATCCTCATGCATTGAAAAGGAAAATAAAAATACTACTGAGGAAGGCCAGCATTAATGACACATTAATGTGTTTGATGTCTCAGCAGGAGGGGAGGGTGAGCAGCACAAGTTTTCCTCAAGTTGGACACTACAACGCTGAAGAAGTGAACACAGGGCATATGAAGGGGATTATTGACATAAAAATGGGCATTTCTAAAACCACAATGCTGTCTATATATATATATATATATATATGTATATGTCCCTTATAGTGACCAACTCTATTTGCCCCTTACAGCACTCAACTCCCAGCCTTCTCCCTTCCTAATATTCAGTTTATCCCATAAGCAGATTATTTCAGAGCTGTCCCAACTCTCACCCAGCACGACACACACCCCATACCCCCTTCAGGTGGGTGCTCCCCATAAAGAGACCCAAGAGATTGATTTGCTGGAAGTCTGAATGGATGATTTGATTCAGTAACAGCCATCAAGTCATTGATTAGCACCAAGTTCCTGGCTCCACAGCCAGCCCATAGCATGGAACAACTCCCAGCTTGCACAGAAAAATCAGGGCACACAGACAGAAACAGCTCTGGGTTTTACTGGGAGGGATCGATGGAATGACCAGTGTGAAAAGGAAGGCATTTTGTTTTCATTATACACCACAACTCTGTATTTAGTCTCATTTCTTTACATTAGTTCGTTTTCAAGAGTTGGGCTCTTTTTACTTTGCATTTATATTCCCTTTTAAACTCTCAGAAAAAAAAACAATTAAACTGTTAATACCACAAATATATCACAGCAATTGCAATTAATCCATTGCCTCCCAAAAACCCCCAAAATCCAAGCTCAGCTTCCCAAACTCCTCAGCTCTGCAGACAAAATTAAACTTTGCAAGCATGCTCTTGTTTTAAATAAAAGCCATTAATGTCATTTCCAGGCAGAGCTGTATTGATTGGGCAGCAGAACAGCAAATGCTGAGCAGGGAGGTCTAAATTATGGGGAAAGGATCGATACAGGAGCTCCACTGGGATGGAGGATTTCAATAGATGGGGTTTTTTCCCCTCAAGCTTCTCTATATTTTTGTAGGGAGTGCTCAGGACAGGGCCAATAATGTCTTTAAAAGGCAAATCAAACCCAGGCAGATTGGAAGAGCCAGGGAAATAAATGTCTCCTCAGGCTGGAACTGTGCAGTGCCCACTTCTTTGGGCAGATGGAACTGGAGATGTGACCCCTGGGTTTGATACCCAGCCTATAAATCAGCCAAACTCTGCCCTCGGGGGTTTTTCTGAGGGATAAACCAGCACCATCATTTCTTCCCCTTGAAGCTTCCACCCAACTCAGGGCAGCTGAAGCAGTTTGGAGGTTTGGGGTGGGGAATTCACCTGAGTCATTCCCTGCTGGGAGGGCAGCTCAGAGCGGAGCCTTTCCCTTTCACCTTGGGGGAAAAGGGGAATCCTACAGGAGATTTTCCCTTTAAAAAGGGGAAAAAAGAGACCTATTCAAAAGCCCTTCCCAAGGAGTCAGGATGGCAGATGCCTCCTCGAGCACAAGAGGAGCTGGAGACCCCAGGGTTCATGCAGAAAGAACTAAATCCAAATATATCCCCTCGATAAGTACAGAACCCCAGGATCCCTGAGGCTGGAAAAGCCCTCCAGGATCACCCCAGCCCCGCCTGTGCCCGATGCCCACCTTGTCCCTGAGTGCCACGGCCAGTCCTGCCTTGGGCGCCTCCAGGGCTGGGCACTCCACCCCTCCCTGGGCAGCCCCTGCCAGGGCCAGTAGGAGAAGTCACAGGGTGCATTTCCATGTGACTTCCCATAGTACGAGTTAATTCTCTGTCTACAATGCAACCACTTCCAGCTTTTTGGGGAAAAAAAGACCCGTTTTCCTGAGGCTCCACATCACTCATCCACCCAGCGACTGCTTCCAGTCCTAAAACCTCATTTAAGGCTACTTAGTTAACTCAAACCTTCGATTTAACGCAATAGGTTTGCTTTGGAAGTCCCAAACGCCTTTCATTTCTTACCAGAAAAGCCTTTTAACGTGAATTCAGGTTTTCCTGGGCATCCAATGGCAAGTTCTGCGTTTGCAAATCTCGGCTTTCCATTTGTGCAGTGCTATTAGGACTCATTCCATTAGCTAATGGGGTTCCAATATATCTAGATACAGAGATATATCTGTTTTAATTGATATTCCCCCCCGCTCTGTTCCTCTTCAGCCACGCACAGGAAATAAAGAGCAGGGATGGAGAATCCCACTCCTAACAGTTTGCAGCAACATCTTCAGGCTCCTGCAGAGAGCAGTGATTAAAGCTTTAAAAAATGTACCTGCCCGTGCCCTGAAGGCAAGGAGGGCTGTCGGAACATAAATCCTATTCAGTTTGAACACAGCTGGTCTGTTGATCGTTCAGACCACACCGTTTAACCCATCTCTTTTTCACTGGAGCTTGGGTTTGTTTCATTTTCTCTCCTTTCTGTTCCTAAAAAGCCTAAAACGCGAGCTAATTGCGCCTCCTGCTAACTGCACGGGTTAATTAACATAATTACTCATTCGCATCCCGGTCAGCTTGCTGAATTCATCTGCTCTGTTTCCAGCTTGAATAATTGAACAGGTATTAATTATTTATACCTCAGTGCTCCTTTCAAAGGCGCTGTTGGGAGTCAGTGCCAGCTATTAGACCTGGCAGCCAGAGCCAAGCCCTGCCCCAGAGGGCAGATGCTCCACCGGGCCTGCTTTATCCCGGGATGCCAAATGCCAAGGGTGCCACTCAGCCCCAAAAAGCCTCAGCCTTCAACCTCCCTGAGTCCAGCGCCTGGTTTATGGGTGATGCCAGTGAGCTCAAAAGAATTCGGGGGACAACAAAGCATCTCCCTGCTAAGCACTTTTGTCTTTTGCCTCGTGGGGAGAAGATGCTGGGAAAGGACGAGACTGCAAGTCAGCAAAACATCCCTCCCTCGCGATCTGCACGAAGATTTTCTCCGCCAGGAATCCAAGGGCTGGGGTTTGGGTAAGGGAAGACCCCACAGCCACAAAAGAGGCATCAGAACCTCCCGAAAGGAGTGCCCAGCTCACCTGGGAGCTGCCCTAAAGCCAGGCTGAGGGGATGCTCCTGCTGGGAAGAACCTCTCCACCTTCATCCTTCGCTTCGGGCTCCACACAAACCCAGAGCGGGCAGTTCTGGCCACTGTGTCAGTAGGAAGCAATTAATTAAGAGGAGAAGTGATGAGTGGGGACCGATAATGATCTGTAGCTACTGGTGGCTGAGGCTGAACCGCTTCTTCGCAGTGCTAAAATCCCCACTGGGTGGTGGGAAGGATGCTGAGCCGCTGGAGGGGGTGTTGAAGAAGGCAAGCAGGTATCAGGGAGCCAAGAAAAAACCCTCCTCAAGGACGCAAAGGGCTTGATTTGTTTAGCTTATGGAAAAAAAAGGGGGGGGAAATATTAGGTTATATAGAAAATCTTAGGTTATATAGAAAATCTTAGGTGATATAGACAGTCTAATGTAGAAGAAGTGCTGGGTATTAATGGCATTTGGAGGAGCAGGGAAGGGCGTCACAAGAACTGGAGACGGGTGAATTCAGGTGAAGGATGAGGCACCTCTTTGGGACTCCAAGGGCAGATACCCAGGAGAACAAAGCCCCAGTGAAGTGGTGGCTCCCACACATCTGTCCCTCAGCCCCCCTGCCCACCGGGGAGCTCCGAGGTGCCTGTCCCCATCTGGCTGAGCAGATTCACGCTGTGAACCCCCCAAACCACCCACTTCGTCCTGGGTTATTCCCAGCCCTTTCCTCCGGCCCCACAGTGTCCCCTCCATCTCCACAAAGCTGAGCCAGAGGGGGAATATTTTCCAGGGCCAACCACACGGGAGATGCTTCTCCCACCCCGTGCCTGGGCTTGGGGCTTTGGCAGCTTCACCGAGGAATCCTTCCCTGGGTCTGGGCGATAAAAATACCAGTGCCCGAACAGTGCAGCCTTTCAACCTGCCCCGGTCCTGCCGGGCCACGGCGACCTTTGTGGGGCTGCTGCAGGGTGGTGTGGTTACCCACAGCACCGTGGCCTGTGTGCTTTGCCTTATTCAAACCATCTGTGCCCAGGTTTCTGCTCTATGAGCCCTTTGAGGAGCGCGCGGGGTGGGGACGCAGAGCTCAAGGCGTGGTTTCCTTTCCAAGCCTTGGGGTCTGTGCAACCCTCCAGCTCTTCCCCTCCCTCCATTCCCTGGAAACAGAGGGATCAGGGCTTTTGGGATCACTGTTAACCACCTCTGCGTTTCTCCTCCTTCTCCGGGGCCTCGAGCGAGGCACAACCTGAAGGCAAAGCTGGTGCTGCCCCAGTCATCAAACACCTCCTGTCATGTGGAAGAGAGTCCTGAACTAATCCATGTGTTTCACCTCCAGCCACAGCTGGTGCTTCAAACCCCCCGGCCTTCAGTCCAGCCCCAGGGGCCACCCCTCCACAGAATTCCATCCCTACTGGATTAAACAGCCACAGCAGCAGGGGACGTGTTGGGAATCCAGGCGTGTCAGGATGTCTGACCACCTTGTGACGTGATTTGTGACCAGAGGGAGGTGACAGCTCGTGGTTTGAACACCCTGTGTTGCAGAGCCCACCCAGCAGCCCGTAGGGGACACGATGCTCTCGCCCTCCACAGCACCCAAAGGCCGTGGGTAACACCACCACTCTCCACCCCTGGGCCTGAGGAGTGTCGCCTAAACGTGCCCTTTTGCGCCCTGTCTCCTTTCCCTGCCAGGAGGAGGTGGCACAGCATCCGTGTCCTCCACCCCATTGACACTAATGCCCCGTGCAGACCCAATCGGGTACCAAACCCTCCCTGTCTTGCACTGCCACCTACTTTGCCAACCTCTTCTGAACTGGAAAGCAATAAAAAATTAGGGAGAGACCCAAAAAACCTAGGGGGAATAGCCCATGTTTAACAGTTCTTTTCCCATCAGACCAGGGGTTTCAGAGCTCGGTGGAACATCCTCCACTCAGAACCACAAAGGTTGGCAAAGCCCTCTGAGATGCTCGAGTCCAATCGCCAACCCAGCAGTGCCAAACCCACCGCTCAGCCGTGTCCCCCCGTGCCATCCCCACCTGCCTTGGGGACACTCCCAGGGATGGTGACTCCCCCCTTCCATGGGCAGCCTGTCACAGTGCCCGACCCCCTTTGGGTGAAGATATTCCCTTCATATCCAACCCAAACGTGCCCTGGTGCCCCTTGAGGCTGTTTCCTCTCGTCCTGGCGCTGGGGGCAGAGCCTGGCAAGAGGTGCCCAGAGGGTGAGAAGGTTCCCACAGCGCTCCATCTGCCCGGGGAGATGCCAAAGCTGCAAGTGCCAAACAAACCTGCACCGTTTCTCATTTCAAACCTGGTTTTTCCCTGAGTGAGAAGCACCCTTAAAATGAAAAATCCGTGTAACCTCCACTGGCTGGGGCTCAGTAAATTCTCATTTATTTCAGCGTGCCGGGCGTGCTTCATCACCCTGATAAGCACAGTCATTACGCTGAGCACTGAATGTGTTTGTCAAGGCGACAATGAGAGACCCCTCAAGGTTTTAAAGACCTGCCGCTCCCAGGATGGCTCTCCACCCCTCCAGGACCGCTTGTCTCTAATGAAAGCAATGTCCAAGCACAGCGAATGGGGTCATAATTATCCCATTAGCGCTGCGTTGGGTCTGAAGCCGAAACAGAGATAACGCCAGAGGAAAATGTTTCCTCCCCGCTGGGAAATCATTCCCCAGCACCTCAGACCAAAGGAAAGGTGTTAAAATAAAAGGAGAAGATGGGGTTTTTATAATAAAATGGAAGTGTCAGCACAGCTTTGCCAGGGCTGGGAAGAAAAGCCTCCTGCCCATCAACAGCCCAGCTCGGCCAGAATCACTAGAATTGCCCAAATCCCACTTTATTCGCGTTAATTGAAGGGGGGCAGGAAGAACTGCGTGACTGGGGTGGTAAACTCATGGTCACAGCTTCCTTAGGAGGGCAAAATATCCTTATTGGGCAAATTCCTGGCTAAAAAATGCTTTTATGTGTCACATATGAATCGGCAAAGAAGAGTGGGATGTGTGTTACGGGCAGCCAACAAACTGGAAACCTGGCTTTTTAAATTTCCCATAAAAGGTGGCCCAAAGGGTCACTGAGTTTTCTCTTGATCTTCAGCGAGTTCTGAAACACCCAGAAAAACATTTTTGGAAGGTCAGAGGAAAGCAAGAGCTCCGGCAAGCAGGTTTTTAGCAGGTAAATGAGATGACAGTGCTAATTGTGTGTGAGCCTGACATGGATCCTGGGCATCCTTTGGGACGGGCGAGCCCCAGTTTAACTGCTGCAGAAATGAAGGCAATATAACCAAGGCCAACCTGTGGGGCCCGATGGAGACCAGGGCTGGGGAAAGGAACTTGGCAAGTTTCATCAAACCTCCTGCTAATTGCGCTGCAAAAGCACTCGCAGCGACCTGAGGTAATTAGGCTGCTGGGAACTGGGTGGGTTACAAACTTGAGCTCGCTGAGAGCGGCTCCATCTCCAGGGGGTTTGGCCCAGGTGGAGGGCAGGTCGAAAGGGATGAGCTGCTCGGGAGAAGGGTGAGGATGGACAGCTCATCCAGCCACGAGGGCTGAGCCACAAACCGAGAAGTTGTGCAAACTCGGGCCCGAAACGCGCCACGAATATCTAAGGCAGAGCGATTAGAACAATTAATCTTTCCGACGGCGAATGAGCTCATGAGGTTCCCCCTTCCTTCGTTCTCCTGCCATCTGCCCCGTCCCAGGCACGGATCTCCTCCCCAAATCCAGGCTGAGCTGGGGAGGAGGGATGAGCAAACCCAGCACCCACACACGGAGCTGCTCCGGTTCCCAGGGATTCACAGACACCCAACGGGGGCAGGAGAGCAAGAAAGCAAAGAACTCGAATGGGCTTTTCCACATGGGGCAAGAGCCACCAACGAGATGCTAGTGGGGAGATGGATGACAGCGTTTCAGTGGGCAAGAAAGGGAAACAGCCATGGGAATTTTTCTCCCTGTATTTTCCGTTTGATTTTTATCTCCTTCATGTTTAGCAACAGCACAAAGGAGACAGGGAAAGAGAAGGAGGAGAAGGATGGGAAGGAGGAGGAGGACAAGAGAAGAAGAGGGAGGGAGAGGAGAAGCCTCCTCGCCACAGAAGTCGACCCACCCAAAGTGAGAGATGGAAAGCAGCTGTACCTGCTCCCCTCTGGTGCTGCTGGACTGGGGACTCCAGTTCAAGAAAAAGGGGGCAGGACTGCCCAGAAGCTGCAGCAGAAGGAGCTGGGTGGGCGAGACACGAGTGTTTCAACACCAGGCAGCCTCTGCAAGGAGCTGCTTCTCATCACCGATGCTTCGGGGCAGATTTGGCTGCACAGACTCGGAGGGGATGCATCAGGCACTGCAATCCCCACAAACCTGCCCTTCAGCTGACCCGGGACACCAGTCCCACTTCCCTTTCCCACGCGCTTTTGCTTTCCTGCCTCGGAACAAACGGGTTTCTGGACTCAGACATTTCATATTCATTCAGACCCAGCCCAGCTCCACCCCTGTTTTCCCAGCATCTTTCCCCAGAGGAACGAGCTTCTGGTTGAAGTTGCCACGAGCGATCTCCCGTCAAAAGATAAAACGTTCGCTTTGAAACCGCTATTTTTCAAGGGATTATTGTAAGGCCATGGAGGGGAGGGACAGGTTTTAATTTTGCTTCAAGCCTCTCTGCTCCAGCAAGAGGGGACATTTGATGTATTTATTCCCTCTACTTTCCTTTTTTGCTTGGAAGGGAAATGTTTTAGCAACTCCCTGACTGTCTTACCCCAAGCATGTCCTCTCCCCTTGCACTTTTCCCTGGTCCAGAGTTGCTTCCAACAGGTTTTCAAGCCTTAAAACCAGCCCAGCTGGAAGCCACCCTTTGGCATGCGTTTTTAATGGACCCCTTCCTGCTGCTTCCACTGATTCCAGTCCTTAAAGTTGTATTTTTGGCTTAATAATGGCACCAAAAACATCCCCCGTGGCCCAGAATTTATGGATTTGGATGTATTTCCTTGGGATCTCATCCCCAGTTATCCTTCCCACTCTCATGCACCACAGGGAAAACACCACAGAGCTCTGGGGCCGATCCTCAGCACCTGAAGCATCACAGAGCCTAAGGAAATTAAATATTGGCGACACCACACGCAGGGACATTAAGTGGAACTCCGAGATTCAGGACCTGACCCCTTATTGCCAACAACTCAACAGAGTTATAAGTCTGGGGCCTTTTTTTACTGGAATTTGTGCACTAACTGGTCACTGGAAACCCTGGTGGTGGGTTTTACCTGGCAGGATTTTACAGCAGCTCCCAACAAAGGGCAAAATGCAAAGGAAAACAACTGAAATTCCTTGAAATTCCTGCTCCAATCACAGCCCCCATCCCCACAAACCATATGCCCCAATTATTAAGAGATTTATCCTGAACTTGGTTCCCACCTGCACAGGTTCCATTCTGGGCCTTCTTTGTTAATTAATGCTTTGTTTTCTCCCCTGTGGCTGCTGTTTGAATCTCACACTCCCCACGAGCCTGGCATGAATTGACTGCCACGAGGACACTGCAGGGGGGTGTTTTTACCCCACGCCAGCACCAACACACCTCAAAACCACAAATGCACCGAGAAAGTCCCACCCAGTCAGTTTTGGTTTACACTCCCTTAAGTCAAACAGAAGGCAAAACTTTCTTTATGCTTAGTTACATCCTCAGCTTTTCTTTCCCTCTCATCTCCAACCCAAATCTTACATTGCTGCAGGGCAGGAGGATTTTGATATCAAATCAGCTCATTTGTGCTACAGTGAGACATTTTCCCTTGACAACAAATCTTCAGGTGTTTATTCAAACTCCTGCCTGAGAAGAACTGAAGGCACCTGGTAACAAAGCAGAGCTCATTAATCTCATCCTCCAGCTTTTTTAGCACCTCCCTCATCTGTGACTACAGCGTTTTATTGCTAATGGAACAAATATGGTCAAAGAACATCCAGGAGCAAAACACAGAAAAAAGCCTATTAAAAATTAAAAAAAAGAGGCAACCCTCATCTTTTCCAGTCGGCAGAAGGTACAGCCCTTTCAGGAGCCCCTTGCCAAGCTCTGGGAGGGATTTTCCAGGACCTGCATCCACTCCAAGTGGGTATCTTGGGAAGGCTTTTCCCCCAGCTCTCCCATTAGTGCAAAGAGGGACTCGCCCTCTCATTCCAGTCCTTTCTCTCTCCTTTCCCTTTGATCCACTTCAGCACCCCGGGGTGGTGGAACCACCTTCTCCAGGGTGCAATCCTGACCAAAATGACCCCTTGCTGGGACCAAAAAGAGGCCAAGCAAAGAGCCAGTGTGGCCAAGCAGTTTCCCCCGCCGTGTTTGCCTCCGTCTGTGCTGCTACCAAAAATGCAGCAGCAAGCAGGACACAGGACCCTTTTTCTCCTCCAAACCCAGCGAGGCCCTCCAGCTGCAAACAGCAGCAGCTCCTGTCTCCTGTGGGTACTTTTTGAGATGAGCTCCCGTTTAAAGCTTGTGTGCCACCGGATTTTCGGGGACTGGGAAGGAGCTCCAGGCAGGCAAAAGGTGGGAGACAGGGCAATCCGGGAGCTGCCTGCAAATCCTGCCTGCCCGTGCTTCAGTCCCCCCAAGGGAGGCACCCAAAGCCTCATGACTTGAGGCATTTAAAAATAGGCCAGAGGAAGAATCTGGGATGACGCCGCTGGGAACGGGGCTGGGTCAGCCGGGCACGGGCAGGGGCAGGGGTGGCTCATCCCTGGTGCTGGTCCTGGTCCCAGAGACCCCACAGCCAGCCCAGCACGGGGGTGCTGAGCCCCAGCAGGGCACGCACGAGTTGTTGGCCAGGATGGGGATGGTCAGGCTTGTGCTGTTGTGTCAGTGCAACACTGAGCAATAAACAGCGGGAGCCAAATATTTCAAGCCTTTATTACCACCCCCATCTCAGAAAAATGTTGGTTCTGCCACGCTGCCCCTCCTTCCTGCCTTCAGCAGCAGCAGCCACCATGTCAAATACGTAAATTAATAAATATACATATATATACACTTATTTATATATAAATATATATATATATTTATACCATTTGTGCAGGAGGTGGAAGGCAAAGCTCGGTTTGGCTGCTTTTGCTGTGTGGCCACAGCAGCGATGCCCGTGAGGACACCCCGAATGGATGTGATGGAAGGGGCAGCGTGGGCCACCAGGGCTGCAGGGGACAGACACACAGACACACGGACAGACACACAGACAGGCGGACAGACGCCGTGCCAGGCAGAGGTGCCACCCGATGCCCTTTGGGAATGCGACGTCCCCCCGTCACGGCTCCATTTCCAAAGGGAAGGAGAGGGGAGCAGTAAGTCCAGTCCATTAAAAATTCAAAGAAGGGAAATGATCTCCATTGATTACCCATAAACATTGGCTTCTCTCCCTTCCTCAAACCCTTCTGCTTCCTTGCCTGACCTTGGGCCTCTCGAGGGAGCCGTGACCTTTGCAGTGCCTCTCCCTGCCGTGTGCAGTGACCCTCTGGTCTCCCACCTTCGCCCCACAACCTGCCCTGCTTGGTGCCACAGGCTGAGGGGCTCCAGGCTGACCGAGCACAAGAGTGCAGCTCCCATTCCAGCTGCTCTCTGCAGCATTTTCCAGCTCTCCCCAAAGTTCAGGCACGCCCCTCTGTATTTCCCTCTCCCCGAGGCAGCGCTCCCGACGCGAAAAGCAATGAGAGCAGCATTAATTAATGCCAATATCATTCAATACAGCGAAATCCTCCTGATCCTCGGTGTCCATCAGCCAGGGATGGAGCACCCCAGGAATGTGCTGTCCCAGCACACCAGGGGCAGATGGGAGCCACTGGGGATGCATAAATGAGGGAAGAGGCATTTTTAAGGGGAGTAATTAATGTCACAGTGACTGCTGTCCTGCCTCTGAGCTTTGGCAAGCGGTGCTGCTCCTTCCAGACAGATCGCTGAAGAGGAACAGAGACACACGGAAGACTCAGAGACAGCAAAACCTCCCAGTTTAAACTATTTCAGGCTGCTTAGGGTATCAAATACTACCCGAGCTACAGTCCCCAAGTGTCCTTCCCCTGGCTTAAAAGCTGTCTTTACCAGAAGTGCACTGTCCTCCCTTGGCAGCAGGTTACACGTTTGTCCCCTGGAGGTAAAATAATCAGGCAGATGCTCACTTTGCAGCCTGCCAAGGCCCCGGGGGACGCTGCTTACAGGTCCTGGGGAAGCAGGGGGGTTGTTTTTCACGTGGAGGCCAAATGCAGGATCGATACTGCTTTAGTGGCTGGCAGATGATGAGATCATGTCTAAATTAACGCAGCCCAGGACCCCGCTGGGAGCTGAGTTCCCAGAAACAGGGACGAGGGAGGAAGGACACGGGAGGGAGGAACTCTCCTTGCTGTGTTCAGTGGGGTTGGGGTGGGGGTGAAGCCTTCAGTGGACCAGCTCCAGGGCCGTGGGGACACCAGGTGAGCTAAAGGGAGCGAGAAGTGATGGAGAATTCCAGGGCTGTGCGGGAGATCCCTTCGCTTTGGGATGGGGCAGCTTTGAAGATGACCTTGCCTCGAGTTTTGGAGCAGAGAGCTCCAAGGTTGCCCAGGGTTTGCCCTCAGCACGGTTGGTCTTGGCCTGAGCAGCACCCAAAGCCCCACATTAGCAGCCAAGAGGAGGGCTGATCCTGCCACAGCCATCATCAGACACCAGCTTAGCGTGAGCACTGAGGCCATAAACTCAGGACCATGGGCTCCAATCCTCCGTTCCCAGCACCACACAGACCACCCAAAGCCTGTAAGGCCGAGTTCAAACACCACGGGTGAACACAAAGCATCCCCCAGCACCTCAGAGAAGGGAGAAGGGAGGGCAGGGAGAGATTCCCACCAGGATTTTATCCGGAAAACCACCTGCAGGGCTGACCCGGTGAGGCTGAGACCACAATAACACCCCAAGCCCTCGCCTTAAATGTGAGACCCCACTGCCATCTTGTGGCAACCGCTTCCTGAAATTGAATCAAAAAAGGGGAAAACCCTTTAAAAAGTTGTGGAGAGAGTCGGGGCCGCAGCGAGGAAGGAGGGGGGAGTTCCTGGGAAACTCCTCTGTGTCCTTTGATGCCGAGGCTGCAGCACCGGGTCAGGTACAAAGGGACGAGCAGAAACACGGGGATGGCACAGCCCAAAGGACGTTTGGAAAGCTGAGGATGGAACCGCGCACAGAAAGTGTAATTAATTTTCTGTATGACCGCTCCAGCACGGCAATACCAGCCAAGATTCACTCACGGGCTCAAAACATTGAAGAGTTTCACGTCACCCCAGTTTGGACCCAAAGCTTGCCGACCCAAATAAGCAGGCTTAGGTTGGAATTAGACGCTGCACCTCTGAATTAAAGGATGCTGTTGATGAGTCGTTTGCAAGTGAGTCTCCTTCCTCAGCTCAAATCCGCACAGGCAGGAATGGGCCAAGGAAACAACGGGGAAGAATTCCTTTGTAAGACAGGCATGAGAAGTGGCAGCATCCCGACTATTCCCAAAGGAAAATCTGGTTTATGGGTTGGATGCAGACGCATGGATAGCCCTCTCCACCTGAGCAACGCCTTCTGCCACCACAGTCTATACCCCTACGTTATCAGGAGGAGCAATGGGATAAAAACACGCTTCCAGAAAAAAAGGGAATACATTTTGCAACACCTTTCTGTTTTCACATCCCCTTTCCTTGGATCTTTGCAAGCCTTTGCAACTTTGCCCTTGCTACACTTGACAGGGATGGGCTACAAGAGGCACAACATATGGCCAGAGACAAACGCCATGCTCTGCTTTCAGCTGCGATTTAACCCTGCTCGAGTTTCCATCATCCCATTGTTTGCCAGTCCCAGCTTCTTGAAAGCTTTGAATGTCTGTGTATATCACACACCGGTTCGCCCCAAATAAAGTTGATTACATCGTCAATAACTACACCTTTATCTCCGGAGGTGAAAAAGCATGTGAAGGTTAATCCCAGACCCGGATAAAAAGGTTTCTGTCGGCATTAAATTGACATCAAGGCGCAGAACAGCCGAAATGCCATCTTGGGGGTTTGATGGTATGGAAGTTGTCTCTGAGTTTTGGAAAAGAGCTGTCACCCCTCTCCAGGCTCCCAGGGACCTGGAGCCTTGTGGGCTGAACAGCTCTGCCGTCCCTAAAACACAGGCAGGCTGTCCGAGGGACCCAACCGCCCCAGAAATAAATCAGCCAGATGCTGTCAGCAGTTTCTCGATGCAGAAGCCACAGAAACCCCCAGAGACGCTGAGGGGAGCTGGCACCACACAGACCCACTTATGCCTCTGGTCAGCACTGGAACCAGGGGAACATCGTCATGCTCTTGGCACAGGCCGACTGCAGCACAGCCCTTTGCCCCCGTGCCCGGGGCAGCAACCTGGCACTGGATCAGCCCCCGGAAACACACGTGCATTTAACCCACGGGGGGGCACTCATTTGGGGGCAAAAGGGGGAAAAGAGGCAGGCTGGGGATGCAGCGCATTCAGTACAACGTGCGTCTGCCAGCAGTGACAGAGGGGAAGAACGAAGCGGAATTAAAAGAGGAATTAAGAATCAAACCCCCCAAGCAATCCCAAACTGGCTTGGTTACCATTGTCATGGCTACCACGAGCGAGGCTGAGCCGTGGGGAGATGCTGGGGGATGAAGGTCCAGCCCGGAGGGCCACGGGAATTGCCCGCAGGCCCCACCGAGTTTTTCCTGCCCACCAAAACATCATCTCAGTGATGGGAAGGACTTTGCAGCATCACAGGGAGGGACACGGTGTTTTCTGGCACTGGCACAGGGACCAGCAGGGAAAAGCCTCAGGCCAGGACTGACCCTCGCCAGAGCTACGAGCAGCTCTAACAACTTGTAAATACAAGTTATTACACACGGGTGGGCCACCGGGGTCCCTGTCCTTACTGCCGTCATCTTCACCTGCAGCAGCCCAAGTTCGGGGTGATCAGAGCCTCCAAAACAAAACCAAAACGAGTCATGGCGAAGGGAAAAGGTGGGTGTGAGTTTTTCCCCCTGGCCGCAGTACAGAGGCTGTGCTTTGGGCAGGGGATGTGAAGGGATGTGCCACCCCAGGGAAGGACGAACGGACCGGCACTCCCACCCCTCCCTGGGCAGAGGGGTTTGCTTCATTAAACCCCACAGACGGTCAGCAAAAAGAGTAATTCACCAAAAAAAGCCTAAAGGAACGGGCTCGCTAACGGAGGGCAGGGGCCAGCTGAGGAGGAGAGGGCACGAGTTTGGCCAGGGCGTGTTTGGCGAGCAGCGGATCGAGGAGAGCGGCGTGGATTCACCCCCACACCCCCCAGCCACGAGAAATCCTGCCGGGAACGAGCCTGCTGAAACATCGCTGCCCGCACCGAGGGGACCGGACCGTCCCTGGCACCACAGCACGGTGACAGCCGGTCCCGACCGCTGAATCGCTTCTCCATCCCCCTCGGAGCCCACAGCGCTCCCCCTGCCCCGCACCGAGGCAGGAGAGACCCCCGGCGCCGCGCTCAGGGATGCAGACCCCATGTTCCCCTGCCCAAAAAAACCCCACCTTCCACGGGTGCCTGAAAGCGGCGCACAGGACTAGAACCACAGATCGGTTCGCGTGGGAAAAGCCCTCCGGGATCGGCCGGGATACCGGGAGGCAAGGCACCCGTGCCAAGCCCACGGTGGAGTAACGTGGGCTCATTTTTGGGACGGTGGGCTCGGGGAAGGGGCTGCCCCGGCGCTGGGGCTGCCGGAGGCTGCGGAGCAACTTCCCGGCCCCGCCGCAAAGTTTTCCCAGCGCCGCTCCCCGGCCGAGCATCCCCCGGGAGCCGGAGCGGAGGAGGGAAAGGAGGGGGGTCCGCGCTGTCCGATCCCCCCCAGGGCTCCCTGCCGGCCGCTCCCAGCCCCTGATGACCCCTCCGACCCGCCGGGCACGAATCCCGGCGGGGGGATGTGGTGCCCCGGCCGCCCCGCTCGGGAAGGGGTCCCGGTGGGCAGCGGGGCTCGGCGGTGCCGTCCCTACCTCTCGGCCTTGGTGAACTTGCGGAAAGCCTGGCGGAGGTCGTGGAAGGAGCGGTAGGTCTGCGGCTCGGCCGAGATGCCCTGCGCCCGGGTGGTGCGGGGCCCGATGTGCGGGCTGGGCGCCGGCAGCACCGACTGGCATTTGTGCAGCCGCCGGCGCAGCTCCTGGATCTCCTCGTCCTTCTCGCCCAGGCGCCGCTCCAGCTCCTTGATGCGCTCCTCCTTCAGCAGCAGCAGCTTGGTGAAGTCCCCTTCCAGCTCGGTCATTTTGGGGGTGTCCCCCGGCGCTCAGAGCCGAGCGGGGGTCGGGCTCATGGGGCAGGGGCAGGGGCGACTGTGCCCCCCGGGCTCAGGGCATCTGCCACGGGACCCCCGGGCGAGGGGGCAGCGGAAACCGCCCCGACACCAGCGGCAGAGAGAGGGAAAAAAAACAAACCAAAAAGGCAAAAAAAGACAAGAAAAGGGGAAAGAGCTCTTGTGGCACTCTGCGAGGCTGGGATCCTGGAAATAGCAACAATTACCATGTGATCGCGGGGTGACGCAGCTCCTTGTAACTGGAGCCGAAGACTTGGGATTCAAACAAGAACACTTCGTAAATATTAAATTGCCTCCTGCTAATGAGCCATGTGGAGCCGCCCCCCGGCCAGCCCGGCCCGGCCCCCGGGAGCTCAGCAACCCATCCCGGGAGCTCAGCATCCCATCCTGCCCCTCCCGGAGCTCAGCATCCCATCCCGGGAGCTCAGCATCCCATCCTGCCCCTCCCGGAGCTCAGCATCCCATCCCGGGAGCTCAGCATCCCATCCTGCCCCTCCCGGAGCTCAGCATCCCATCCCGGGAGCTCAGCATCCCATC
>JAWMRB010000168.1:3313445-3351269 GCA_035584715.1 Xiphorhynchus erythropygius | reverse complement strand
CCAAGGCCAGGTTGGATGGGGCTTGGAGCACCCTGGGCTGGTGGGAGGTGTCCCTGCCCATGGCAGGGGGTGGGATGGGATGGGCTTTAATGTCCCTTCCAACCCAAACCATTTAATGATTCTATTCCTTGATGAATTAATAAACCAGGGACTTACAAAGCCCCTGTGAGGACACCAAAGCCTGTCACAGCCCTTATTTCATCCCTGAGTCATCCCTTGTAAATATTCTGTATGAGTTTTATAATTTTTTGTACTTGATGCCTTACCAATACCAGGGGGTCCCAAGTGCTTTTCTGCAATGCCACGGCATAATAAGGCACATCTTAATTCAATGTGCTACAGAAACAGTTTTGACAAGACACTTATTACAAATTAGAAAGGTACAATGAGTCATGAACACACAAGTCCCCCTTTAAGAGTGAATTGGGAAATATCCCACATATTCCTGCACTGGCCAGGCTGACACAGGAGTTATGAAATGGTCTTTGATGGAAAACCAGTGGGGAAAAAAGCAAGAACCACATGGAAGGAAACAACAGCCCAAACTATTTGCTCTCTTCTCCCCAGGAGGCCAAAGCCCAGACGAGGTAAAAGACTCAGCTCAGTGGTCAGGCCTGGCTTACAAGTGCCAAGCTGCTGCTTAGGAAAATCTCATTTTCCTCCCTGCTCTCCCAGTGGGGGAAAAGTCTCCAATACCTCTTTTTTTGCTTTTTAATAAATATTTATATGTAAAAATAAACCTAAGATGCCCCCCAGCCTCTTTGCCCCATCTCTCCTACCTAGACCTGCCCAGTATTTCATGCAAGTTGTTACCAGTTCTCTTCCCAAAGCCCTTCTATCCCAAGACCACCACCACTTTTCGTGCCCCCCTCTCTTTTATGTGCCCAGGTCACTGGTTGCCCCCTCCAAAACTCTGGAGCAGTGGCATTGACCCTGTTTTCTTTACACCTGCACCCAGCCCTGGGATGTTCCCCTTTCCCCACCAGCCTTCCCTTATCAGGCAGGATTTTGAACTGATGGCAATGCTGCCAACTGATCCCTGCTAATCCCTGGCACTTTGGTCCTCAGCAGAACCTTCTCCATCACGTGGGGGACCAGAAGCTCCAATAATTCATGACAAATCCCTTGCTCCAAACAGACCAAAATCTCACCCAACAACATCTAATTTGTCCCTTTTTTGTTATTTTGTGCTGCAAAATAACCACACTTTAAAGGGGGATCATTTGCCTTGGGAGTTTTGGCTTCAGCTGGGAGGGAGTTTTAAGGATATTATTTTAACAAGTCCTAACAGCATTAGAGGATTTACTGTCCGTGATTTGTACAGGAAATCCAATTATTGCTTTTCACTTCTGTTTAGTGCAAACCATTACTATTACAACATTTATTACTTTAATACCTACTTAAAGGAGAAATAAGAGCTGGAAGTGTTCAAGGCCAGGTTGGACGGGGCTTGGAGCAACCTGGAATACTGGAAGGTGTCTCTGCCCATGGCAGGGGTGCCACTGGATGATCTTTAAGGTCCCTTTAACCCAAACCACTTTATGATTCTATGGCATTTTACAGAAAGGATTTTATTTTTTTAACCTCTATTGCATAAACCTTCAAAGCTAAGGTTTCAAAGTTTGCCATCCTACACCCCTAATTAATAGGCAAGTTTTGATTCATAAATTTATCACTTACTTCTAAAGTGCCTGGCATTGTTAAGCCCACAAAAAACAAACCTTTCTTAAGCCCAAGTGGAGGCCACACTTTCAGCATCAAGAAACTGCATGGACAGCAAGATGCAGGTTGGGGGATTTTCTGTGTAACTAAAACCAGTGGAATGGAACTGCCAGTTCAATTCCCAAGCATTTGGGTCCAGTGGCACCTTCTGAGGAATTATTTGCTCAAGGGAAAGACATGCCAGCAGGTTCAGAATTAAAACACCCTCCTCATAACAAGGAGTCAAACAGCATTTCCATGGGCTGTGTTGCCACCAGCTCCAGTTTTAAATCACTTTTTCAACACAGGTTTTAGAAACCACCTCCGAGCAGACACATTAGGAATGAGGGCACTTGGGGTGCTGGGTGGCTCAGGGACAGGACTGGTTCTGCACCAGGGTTATCCAGGCTGGAATTGCAAACCCCCCATTGACACCTCAGTGATGCCCACCAGGGGCACTTGCAGAAACCCACGAGGCTGAAGAAGTTGTGCCCACAGCAGGTCAAGCACCACGTTACAACCCACAAGACCCACGGGCAGCAGGAGAACGTTTATGGACCAGTGCAGTGTCAATATTTGATCAATATCCAAACATCAGCCTTACACAAACACAGGCCCTATCAAAGCACCATAAATCAAAGGAGTGCTTACTCCCCCAGGTTTATCTTGAAGCCACAGACATGCAAGACTCTTGTAAATTATACTATTTTCTTTGGCAGCAGCACAATCCAACGCCCTTTGGGTACAAGATGTGTCAGTGGCAAATTGCTGCTGCTTCTCCATGACCCCATCAAACCCAAAATGTCTCAGCAACACAAGAGCCCAGAGACTCCCAGGCCTCCCAACCTCACTCATACCACCTTTTTTTAAAAAGGTTTGTTTTCCACCTTTGGGTGAAAATCCACCTTTCAGCTTTGGGATTGGGACCAAGTCCTTTGGATACCCATCAATATAAACCCCCACAGGCTGTTTGCCCCAGTACAAACTCCTTTCCAGCCTGGCAGCAGCTCTCTGGCTGGAGGGCTTTTTGCAGCCCCTCAGACCTGAGCTGAATTGGCCCCAGCTCTGGAGCACAGCAGCAATGACACCACACAGACTCATTCTGGGGGGAAAGGGAGCATAGCAATGCTTAGGCAGCTGTCAGGAGTTGTCACAGTGCTCAAGACACTCTCAGGGCTCTTTGTAGACACTCACACACCCCCCACCCTTCCCAGGAACCCACACGTGTCCCTCTAAATCTGCAGCTGACTTGGGAAAATTCCAAGTCCTTTCAGCACCATCCCCTTTCTTCCCCCCTCTCCAGTGGCCACTCCACAGGCTGTCAAGCCAAGGTGTCCCCACCAAGCACAGTGAACAGGACTCAGAGGTGCTTTCAGCACCACTAAACGTGGGAGACACATCTCCTAGAACTACTCACACCTGACATCATCACCACTGTGATGTCTTTCCAAGGCTGGAGAAGGCAGAACAACTTAACCGAGTTCCCCTTCCCAGGAATGCTGTTTCCCCTTCTTGCAGAGTGTCTTTGGGCACTATACAAGTTGCCCAAGCCACCAAAACTCGTGGGACTGTGGGACTGTGTTAAATCAAAATCTTCCCTGCTTCAAAACCTGACCCCCCCCAAATATGTCCTGGGCTCTGCCCCTGCTCCTCCTGACACCAAAAGGATTTTCCATGGCTTTGTTGCTGTGCTAAGGGACAGCTGCTGATCCCCAGCCATGGCCAGCAGGACTTGTCACAGCTGGACATTTGTCATTGACCCCTCTCTGGACATCCTGGGAAATTTCTTGCAGCACTTCCAGGAAAAGCTGGAGGATCAGGCCCCCCCTCCCTTAGGGGTTTTGTGGCAGTGAGTAATTAACCCCAAGGGCTGACATCCACTGAAGTGTTGTTTTTCTGGAGCTCGAAGTCCCTAATCTCACCTGGCAAGCTTAGGGAGAGCCTGGAAGAGGCAACCCACTGCTGGTGTGATTGTGGAGAAGGAGATAATGATGTTCTGCTGCTCCTGGGGCTTCTGGACTCTGCCTCTCGAGAGGCTTTCAAGGAAACATAGGCACACATCTCCTCTCGTCATCACTTTCCCTCTTCTGAGCAGGGTCTGCCGCAGAGAGAGGAAGACAGAGCAGGAAAAGCCTCACAGCTGCTGCTCCTGCACAGCACGAGGGCCTTCCGAAAACGGGGCTGAAATTCCAAAGGCATTTCACAGGGAATGCATCCCTCACGTCTGTCAGGCAACCCAGTGGAAGCACAGCCACTTTCTACCCCAAACTGGGGCTTTCCACCCCAAAATGTTCTACTGACACGCCTAACATCCCCAACCACCTGCATGTCATCAATGTCCTCCCCAGCAGGACTGTCCAGTCCGGCTCACACCCCACCAGGAGTGCTCAGGTAGCACCTCTTGGGGCTCTCTTTCCCCCAGAGACACTTCCTCATTACTCCTTTCCAACAGTGGTCCCATGAAGATGTGGGATATCTCATTTTAAGGAGGGGATTTGCTGCTCAGGCACGTTGGGGTCCAGTCTGACATCTAATGTCAGCAAGCATCAAATCTCACCTCCCCCTTATGCCAGCTGAGATAGGATGGCACGCTAAAGGCAGCAAAATCCCTTTGAAAGGGGAAACATTTTGTGCTCGCTCTGCCTGTCACTCCCAAGCTCCCCCCAGGGGATCAGGAGAAGCAGCAAACCCCAAACTGTGCTCAGTGGGAAATGGTCATAACTGGTATGTCTGGGGGCCATGTTTGGACCTTTTTTCTTGTTTGAATGTGCTCCAAAATCTGCTTTTGAACCCCTGAACTCTGCAGCGAGGTGGATACCAAAGGGCCAGGCATTTCCTGGGGAGCAATCCCTTTTTTGGGATGGCAGGTGGGAGCAGCATCTCCCTGAGGCAGCGTTTGCACAGAGCAAGGGGTGCGATGCTGCTCCCTTTGCAGGAGCAAGGCCCCCCTTTCCTCCTCCCCCCAGGAATACCCAACGCTTTTAAAGCTCAGCAAACACAGGGATGGCAGGCACTTCTCCAAGCCTGAAGTGTCAGCACCACCTAATCAGAAATGCTCCATTTAACGTGCCTCCAAAGGGCCTGGAACATGATCCCATGGCAGTGTGGACTGGTTGTGGTCCAGCACTGAGGGGACAGGGAGCCACAGCAGGATGCACTTCCAGGGATGGATCCTTATGTGGGGTGCTGAACCTGCACATCGTGTGAGAAGGATGGTTGAGTGGTGGACACGGTGGTGGCGCCGCACTGGCAGTTGGATTTGATGATCATAAAGCCCTTTCCCAACCTTGGCCATCCTTTAATCCTGTGAAATGACTCTGCCAGCCCTCTGTGATACCCTCAGGGTCCAGGAGGTTTGCAGAAAGAGGCCAGCGTCCAGCTGGGCTGCTGCACCACCAGATGTGGCATGACACCCTAAGGACCACAGGATCAGAATGCCACCCCTGGAAGCCAGAGAAGTTATTCCCAGCCTTTTCCAGGTGCAACAAACCCTCTCCAAAACACGCACGGGCTTCTCTTTGCTGCGAGCCCACTCAGACTTTGCTTGGGTGCAAAGCCACCTGGCTTTCTTGCTCTTGCCATCTTGCAGCAACCCCAAACCTCCTGTTGAAGGCAGGAGTGGCACGAGGCTGTGCCCCTTCTCCCCTGTGGGATCCCTGCCCAGGATGGCTCAGCTGGGAAAGGTGTGGAGCAAACGGGTGTCAGAAGGGCAGTTCAGGGCCAGGCCTTAGGCTGGGCTCTGACTTCAGTGCTGTGCCCTTATTCCCCCAAACGGGGCCTGGGTGGGTGCTGAGGGGCAGCAGTGACCCAGCTCTCTGGTCAAAGGCCTGCGGGGAGCCGGCAGATAGAGCGGGTTAACGTTTAACCCAGGGCGCTGTAAACCAGCCCCGGGGCTGCTGAACCTTTGGAGTTTGATATGATGATTAGGGAATAACCGCAGTGACACGTCGCAAACCCTCCAGAATCAAGGGGACCTTTTGCCAGGGTGCTGATCTCCAAAATTGCTCAGGTACGTGCCCGCTCCTTCTGCTCGCAGGGTTTGGGGACCTGTTGGCCGGGATGGGGTTGGATCCATCGTGTGTCTTCCACCCCCTGCCACTGCTCCACCATCAGACTGATGCCTGACACCGGCAGGGCTGCACTGGAGGGGCTGGACTCCCCGACATGGCATGGCATGGCCCCTCTACATGGCATGGCCAGACCCCTCTACATGGCATGGCCAGACCCCCCTACATGGCATGGCCCCTCTACATGGCATGGCCCCCCTACCTGGCATGGCATGGCCACTCTACCTGGCATGGCATGGCCACTCTACATGGCATGGCATGGCCACTCTGCAGGGCATGGTCAGACCCCTCTACATGGCATGGCCAGACCCCTCTACATGGCATGGCCAGACCCTCACCCCGGCACCGCTCGCTCCAGCTTTTCCAAGGAGCAGGGTGGGGAGGGAAGGGTTCCCAGGGGTTCTGGGCACGGCTTCTCCCCGAGCCTTTTCTCTGCTTTCCTCCTGCTGGTCGCCAGAACAGCGAGGGCAGACAGGGAGGAGGGGGAGGAGGGATTTTCCCTTCGATCGTTCCGTCCCGATCTGTTAAAGCGCAACTTTCCGGGGCTAATCATTAGAGACCTTCCCGGCCGGCTTCTCATCCCTCCTTCTCTTTACAAAAGGCCAGGCTCCATATCGGGGGCTCCTAAAAGCCCCCTCGGTTTTCCCTAATCCCTGGAAACCAACAGGATTCCTGCTCTGGTGAGGTGGAAGCTTTGGGAGGGAGCAAGGCTGGTTTCAAAGTCCCCGGCACATGATGCTGCAAAGAAAACAGGAGGGAAGGAGGTTGGGCTCAGCATCAGGTGCCCTTCGTCCTTTCTGGGGGGATTTTTGGGGCATTTTGTGTGCATTTGGAGCCAGAGCTGCAAAAGCTGTGCACAGGAGGAGAGGTGTTTCCGAGAGAGGAGCTGATTCCCAAGGAAAAGGGAAAAAATGTGCTGGTTTGTAGGTGAAATGTTTTCTCGAGGCTCATGTGCAGCATTTCTGATTTCTCCTGCCAATCCCCATGAGTTTCCGTTGTCTGTGGAACCCCCTGAGCTGGAAAACAACTCAAAGCCCTGGAAAAGCAAAGGGACAAAAAGCCTCGTGCCCTGTTGCTCAATCAGACTCCGTCCTGCCCTGTCTCACAACAGCAAAGAGCCCGTGGCAGCTCATGAAACTTGGAGTGGCTGCTTTGGGGAACACAGTTCCATATTTTCGGTGTTTATACATGTATATAAATGAATATATGTTGCTTGGAGCTGGAAGGGAGGAAAAAAAGTCCCCAAAATCTTGATAACCTAAAGGAAAATGGTTTCTCTAGGGAGTACCTGTGTGGGTTATTATGGATAAGAGTGAATAGAATTCTCCAGCCTTTCCAGAGGTTGTTTTTCCTCACGAGCAGCAGCTGCACCAGGGGGATACAGGCACAACTCAGGAGATGTGTCAAGTGACTCAACACACTCTGGTGTATTGATCCCTGAGGATAAACACGGGCTCCTTATCTCAGGCATGGAAACAGCAACCAGGTTTCCCTGGAGGGGCTGCCAAGGGGCAGGGGCTGCCCTCAAATCCCACCTTTCCTCCTCCCAGAAAGCCCCTGCCATGGGAGCCATCCCTCGAATGAGGGAAGAGGCTGCCCATTTTCCAAGCAACTCACTCAAAAGGGGAGTAAAATCCACATTTTTGGGGTAGAAGCTTCTGGATTCATCTTGCTCCTGGCTGTAGTAGCTGGCAAGGAACCCCTGGAGAGGTGAAGCAGTATTAGAATGGGTTTGTTTCCTGTTGGTGTGAGGTTTGCAAGGCATAAAAGTACCCTTCCTTGCCTTGGCATTTTAGAGCTTTAGTAGAAACCTAAAATAAATGGCAGTGTTCCTCGGAGAGAGGAAAATCTAACTCAGTGATGCTGTGATTTAAGGTAAAAGCAGTACCTTCCTTTCCCAGTGTGGTTCTGTGACCGTGATGACTTGGGAGCGTTGTCAAAATTCCATCAAAAACGAGGATGAAACAGGAAACACCTGGAGGGAGAGTTTGCACTTCCAAAGGTGTTCATTTCAATATCAACATCTGAATAAAACGCAACCTCCCTCCACCCTACTTTGTTTTTCTTTTCTCTTTAGCACCGTGGCCCTTCTTAATAACAATCCATTTTAAGGGCAAACCCCTGAAATTGGTTGAATTCCAGAGCAATTCTTTCTACTAAGTGTGCTTGGCTTGATTCTTTTTTTAGAAGAGTGCTAAACACACTGCCTTAATTTGCTGCAGTCATTCACACTTTCCATCAGCAGCCATTCAAGGGGGGGTTCCCACTGTGAGGGTGGATTCGTGGGTTGATTCCAGGCCCGGGGAACAAAGGAGGAGAGAAAGTGATGTGGACCCTTGGGTGGAGGAGGTGGAAAGGTGCCCTGTCCAAAAGTTGGTCAGACGTCCTTAGGCCAAGGGAGGGAGGAAAGAAGGGGGAGAGAAGGAGAGCTTGGAAAACTGGGGGTGAAAATCCTGGTTTTCTGTGCTTGGGATTTGCCGTGTCAGGATTTACACCTCTGAGGAAAAGAGAGGTGCATTTTCTGCTCCCATCCAAGACAAACCCAACTGATGGAGGAAGGCCCTTTGGCAACAAGGCTTCCAAATTTACCTGCGGGTAAATGACTTTGGGCTGGTAAAATTAGCAGGAGTGACCCAATTTCTGAGAGTGGTGCTACAAAACGTGTGTGTCCCAGCCCTGAGTGAGAACTGAAGACTTGCAGAGTGGCTCAGGCTGGGCTGGGGGTCTCCAGATGGACCCCACCGGCAGCATAGATGCAGCAGGCAGGTCGGGGCATCCCTGGGGATGGGGATCCTCCTCCTGCAGCCAGGGCAAGGGCTGCTCCCCTGGGCCAGGCTGGCCTTTCCCAAAGGCAGGAGTGTGTGGCAGTGCTGGGCACAGCTTCAGGCCTGGCAGTTGTTAACACCCCCCCAAGACACACGATTTTGCAGTGGCTGTGATTAATACTTCATGCAACCTTGAATGCTCTTGCTCCCTTATTCCTTGTGGGTGATGCCTGAGCACATCCTGGCCTACACCAGTGTCTAGACATGATGGGCTAGAGCCTCACATCTTTGCAGGATGTCTTGCAGGAAGAGCTCACCTGTCTCATCTAATAAGGCAGAAGCCAAAGGGGGATATTGCTCCTGCTGTGAAGGCATCAGGCAGGGGGATGCTCTGCTCCCTCCCAGCCCCAGCCCCAGCCTGTGCTCGCTGCTCAGCCTTAGAGCATCCCCTGGGGCGAGGCTTTCCACAGGCATTGACACCCTCAGCAAGGGCAAAACAAAGCAGGAACTGGGTTTGGTGTTTGAGAAAACACTCGTTTGGGAATTAGAGACAGAGCTGCTGCCTTGGACCATCCATCTCCCAGGCCCTGCATGCTGGTGGGGATTAAAACACTGGAGAACCTCGGAGCAGGGAAAAAAAATAAAGTAAAATCAGAAGGGTCTCACAAAGCTCCACAATAAATAGCTCCCAAATCTGGCATTACAGAGGTGTCTCTATATATCTGTATCTATATATATTTAAGTCTCAGGCTCTAGAGCTCAGTGGGGCAGAGCCCAAGTGACAGACACAAGGCTGAGATCCTCCAAACCCTGGGCTCCTGCCTGACTTGTGGCACTGAGAATAATCCCTCCACTTCCATTTAATCCAAAACCAGACTGTGGGTTTAAATGTTATTCATTTTCCTGCTCAAGGGGGATACTTTTGCTTTTTTCTTTCCGTGGTCTGCGTTGGTTTGCTTTGTTTTTCTCTCAAAAAGAACTGGTTTAGGGAGACCAATCCTGTCGACTTTCTCAGGAGGGTGGACTTTGTCCTCCGAGCTGTATTAATTTCTTTAATTTATCTTAAATTTGATTGCAGTGAGCACCCCTAATTAACCTGATTTTTTGCTGCTAATCACTCACAATGGAATCAAATCACAAATCCGGGGATGGATTGACCGGCACACAGAAAGAAGCCGCCCTCCGTGCCTTAATTCAGCGAACGGGATATAATTTGATCCAGGTAGGAATTCATGGTCACATCCTTTTGGGTGCAGTGTCCAGATTCATCCTGGAGCCTCACTGGGGCCTCGAGCAGCAAATCTGCACACAAAGTGCTCCTTACTGGTTCCTCTTCCCTGTGGGTTTCTCCCACGTGTGTGCTGGCCGTAACCACATGGAACAGACGCTGTCTTTCACGGAGCAGGATCGAATTTTGATGTGAGGTTATAATAAAGATGGGGAAAAACCCCTCAGCCCTGAGCACTGCTACGTGAAGGTTGGGATTTGTCCCTCCAAGCCATGGCTGCAGTGGTGGCTTAGCAAAGAGCACCCACTGGATAAAGCTGCAGAAGAGCGTGGTTGGACCGAGTTGGGAAGTCCAACATGTCACCACCAGGCTGGCCTTTTGTAAAAATACATGTGAGGCAGGGGCCTCGCCTGCCCACACCAGGGTTTAGTCTTCAAGGCCTCCAAGATCAAGGTCTCCTGTGGTTAGGGCAGGTGGAGACTGGGAATGTCCTTCCAAACCCACCTGAAGGAGTGTTTCTCAAGGAACACATCCAAAGCAAGCTAATTTTTCGACAGCGCTGGGCACCGATAGGACCGACCGTGCAGCCTGGAAGGAGTAGCTGAAAACATTGAATTTTAGGCAGGTGGAGGCCTTGAACTTTGCCTTGCTTTGCACAGCACTAGAGGGCACAGCAGCCCAAAGCAAAACCCGAGATTCCTGGGGAAAACACTTTTCCTAGAGCCCTAAGTCCTGTGTGCCCCCAGCAGCTGAGTTTGGCTGAGTTTGAGGAGGCTTTTAGTTGTGCCAGAGGATATTTGACTTCCCTATGTCTTATATTTACTGTGGCTTTCTTAGAATCAGAGATTGGTTTGGGTTGGAAGGTGCCTTAAAGCTCATGCAGTGCCACCTTCCACCAGCCCAGGTTGCTCCAAACCCTGGCCAACCTGGCCTTGGGCACTTTCTGTGTCCAAACTAAAAGAGTTCCTGGAATGTTCCTGTTTTCCTGTAGGGATCCCTCTTTGCTTATGTGCTGTACAGTCATTCAATTGCCTGGAATAATCCCAGACTGGGAAATGGCTAAAGAGGGAAGGAGAGGGAGGAAGGAGAGGAAGGAAGGAGAGGAAGGAAAGAAGGAAGGAAGGAAGGGTAAAACAGAAGAGACACACTCATCTAGCAAAAACATACCAGAAAGAGGAAATACTGGGTGGTCCTCACATCATTTCTTTGGGGCCCAGATTTGCTGTGGGCAGGAAGGTGTCACCCTGTGCCCCTGGCAGGGCCACCCACCACTGATGGCCCTACTCTGTCCCCACTGGGGCTGTTTCTGTCCCCTCCCCTGCCATGACCTCCCCACTGGGCTCCCTCTGGCACAGAGAACAGGCTGCCCTGCTGCACTCCCATCTCTGTCCCAGATTTTTCCCTTCATGCCCACTTTTCCCTCTCTGTTAGCACTGTCTGAGGTCCTGACGCCTTCTGCTTTCAGAGAGTCCTTCTGCTCCAAACACGACCCTTCTGGCCTCTTTCCTTTGGTCTGGAGGGTAGGAAGCTCCCCATCAGCCACTGGAATTGTTGATAAATGTTTGTGATTGGATGAAGAATGAGGACAAGTTATAAATTTTGCGAGTGCTCTGTCAGTCAGTCCACAAGTAACACAGAGCCCATGGAGATTCCCCTCCCGGAACCAGGAACACATTTGCTGTCTTGGACATCTGAAGGAGCACCTGAGTTGCATTTCTCTGCAAAACTCAGCTAGAACCAACCAGACCATTCCCCACCAGCAGCCTGACTGGGTTCTCCAAGTCCAGTGGGCCAACTATTCCAGCTCCCATCAGCTCTGATGAGTGTGTGAAGAGCTGCTCCTGGAGGGGAAGGAGGGGCTCTGCCCCCGTGTCCCTCCCTGAGAAGGGATCCCTGATTAAGAATCCACCCCCAAGCCTTCCTTTCCCTTTCCCTTTTTTCCGTGGCAGGAAAATGGGCAGAGGAAATACGGGGGACCACCACCGGGCTGGGATGGCCCCCCACCAGAGAGGGGCTGCGAGATCTTCATCGGGAAACTGCCCCGGGACCTCTTTGAAGATGAGCTGATACCACTCTGCGAAAAGGTAAGGCTTCGTGGTGGGGTGGGTGATGCTCAGAGCTGCACTCCAGGGCTGAACCAGAGGGGACTGCAAGGCCAGGAGGGACAGGAGTCGGAGCGACCCGGGCTAGTGGAAGGTGTCCCTGCCAAAATAACCTTTCAGGTCCCTTCCAACCCAAGCAATGCTGCAATTCTGTGGGATTTGGGCCCAGATGGCTGAGCTCTGATGGGATAAAGGCAAAGAAGCACCTGGCCTGCTTTAAACACCTCCCACCTCGCTGACAAAACATTGTCTTTCTGTCTGCAGATTGGCAAAATCTACGAAATGAGGATGATGATGGACTTCAATGGCAACAACAGGGGCTATGCCTTTGTCACCTTCTCGAATAAACAGGAGGCGAAGAATGCCATAAAGACCCTCAATAATTATGAAATCAGGTGAGTGTGTGCAAACCCCTTCACATCAGCTTTAAAGCAGATCCTTTGGGGTATGTAAGGTGTATCTTCCCTGTTTATATTTATAAACTTTGAGAGGAACCCTCCCCTTGTCTCCCTGTGCAGTCACTGCTTTATGCCCTGCTACAAAGGACTCTATTTTATAAAGATATGACACCTTGGGCAGGGCATTTCTCCCTTAAAAAAACAACAACAAAAAAAACCCCTATCAGAACACTGGAGAAAATGATTTTGCTTTGGATCCAATTAACTTCTCCCTAATCCTTGCTGTTTATTTCATGTGCCCCTCCAGGCTGTTTGTTGTTGATCTATTCCTGTTCACAGCCTCTCTGGTGGCAGATCCTGCCGATGTGTTGTGGGAGACAGAGCAGTTGCAAAAAATGGTGAAATAGCATGGAAACCAATTGGCAAAACAGTGACATTTCCTAGCAGAAAGGAACAGAAGAAGCCCTCATGTTTGTGACTAAAAACTGGGAACAAAACACGCAGAAATCAACAGCATATGGGCCCATCAATATGTTTTGGGTTGATTTCAAGCACACTTATTGTTCTTCTCCAGTTCAAAGTGGGATGAGTAGGTGCCTTTCCTTAAAAACCTTTTGAGCTGAACCATTCTGGCAATTTTATGGCTTTCATTTTGGTATTTAATTAAAAAAGGTGTGTTGTGGACTGCTTCCCCAGCAACCCTAAGGATGAGCATGGCACACTGAGGGCTTGGAAATGTGATTGGTGTCAGAGGCTGGAGGGTCTTAGGGATCAGGCTCCATCCACCTCCTCCTCCTCTGCCTTCCCTTGTTCCAAAGACTCCTCTAAAGAAGTTCTAGAGGTCCCTTGGCCACAAAGAGGTGAACGAAGTGCATGTAAGGAAATTTTGACCTTGGGATCTGCAGAGCAGTTGCCATCAGTGAGTCCCTGAACGGTGCCTCTCCATGACAGGGGGCTTTTCTTCTCCCAAACCCTCGGCTGTGAGGCCCAACCATGAGTGGGAAGCCTCAAGTTGCCGGTGAACGCAACAAACCTTGGCTCCCACTGGGGTCAGGGAAAAGAGGGCCTGTTTGAGCCTTCTGCTCTCTTTGCTCCCGGCTCCTGACCACGCAGCAATGCTGTCTGTGCTCAGGAACGGGCGGCTCCTGGGGGTCTGTGCCAGCGTGGACAACTGCCGCCTCTTCGTGGGCGGCATCCCCAAGACCAAGAAGAGGGAGGAGATCCTGGCGGAGATGAAGAAGGTCACCGACGGCGTGGTGGATGTCATCGTGTACCCCAGTGCCGCCGACAAGACCAAGAACAGGGGCTTTGCCTTTGTGGAGTATGAAAACCACCGAGCAGCAGCCATGGCCAGGAGGAAACTGCTCCCAGGTCGGTGTGGGCGTGGGGGGTGAGGACACGGCTTGGTCTCACCTTGTGCCGTGGGGAGACCGACCTCTGCAGGGCACCCAGAGGGAGGGAGCACGGCTGGAGTCTCTGCTCTCACCAAGAAGGGACCCCAGCACCACATGGGGTGCAGGGTGGGGGACAGCACCGTGCTGGTCATCCATGCTCTTCATGGAGGTACTGAAGATACATGAAGGTACTTCAGGTACAGCTGGGTGGATCTGGCTGTGTGCATGCAGACAGCTCTGCTGAAGGATGTGTTTTGTCCTGTGGTTAGTTGGGGTGGACATAAAATACAGCCTCAGATATAAAATACAGCCTCAGTTATAAAATACAGCCCCAGTTATAAAATACAGCCCCAGTTATGGCCTCTCAGAGAGCATCACTCAGGAAAGCATCAGGGAACAGATTCAGTCTTGAGAATGTACAGAGGATGCTCCTGAAAATGGATATTCTCCCCGTGGGAAGGAAACTTCGAGTGAGGAATTGCTTTAAACAATAGAAGGAGTAAGTCTATGAAATGTAGTGCTGGGGGACAGTGCAAGGCCACTGTGGAGCAGGGAGGAGTGGAGCAGGTGGCAGATGAAGCAGGCACTGAACATTCAGTGCATTTGCAGGAATTTCCCCACTCTTCTGCTCTCTTCTGCTCAGCAGTGTTTGGTTGCAGCCAGCTCAGCTGCTGGGGAAAGCATCCCATAAACCTTCTGGTGTGAGGTTTGCTCCTACCCCACCAGCCTAGTCTCACCTGTGGTGTCTCACAGCCTGGGAAACATCCTGCAGGATGCCAACCCTTTTTCCTGACTGTGATAAAAAAGGGGATGATTCTGAGCGCTGAATACTCTCAGGTGTTGTGGGATACCCCACGCTGGTTTTCCTTTCCCTTTGCCTTCCCTGCATCAGCTCAGCACCTCCCTGGTCGTGGCAGCACATCCAGCTGGTCTGTGCACAGGAGGTTTCTCCACGGGCAGAGCCACAGCTGCCAACAGCAGCCCTGGAGGAGCAGAGCACTTGAAGTGCTGAGGGAGACAGATGGGAGGAGCACACGTGAACAGACACGTGCAGTTTCCAGCTTAGGGACATCTCTGTGAAAGGGTTTTGGGGAATTTCAAAGGCTTGAGCAGGAGCCAGAGCCTTCTGATGTTTCAAACATACGGCAGGGACTGGAAGAAAGTTTCAAGCAGAGATGTGGTGCCTTTTTAGATGTGGCAAGGAATGTTTTGCAGGATTTTCTTTTTCCCCTCTGTTGTGAGTGGTTTATGTCACTTAAGGAATGACCAGCGAGGTATTGACAAAAGCAGGTTTAACATTAATTTGCAAAAGCACAACGAAGTTTTATGGCAAGGTTCACTCTATCACTTACTAAATAGATAAACCACACAAACTAAAATCAGAATAGAGCAATCTGGAATGACGTGTGTAGAGACCAGGGAGGCAAAAGAGTAAGGAGGGAAAAAGTGAGGCCAAACTAGCCTCAGATTGGATCAGCAGTTTAGGTCTAAAGGATTTATTAGTCATAACAATGCCTAACCAACTCAATGATAACACTCCCTTATCTATTGACTAATTTAACAGGCATAAAATGATGCTAATGAATTTCGTCTGAACGCAACATAACCCTATATCTAACCTGACCACCATCAATTATAAATCTAAAATGGCAACACTCGTTGCCAGAAAGTGTGGCCAAAGTTCTGTACCTGTGAAAAATCCCCCTGGAGCCCAGGGAAAGGTACCTTTGCATCTTCTCAAGGGGTGGAGGAGTGAGGGCATCGACCCAGGCTCTGTCACCAGCGTTCAGCCACGGCCCTCCAGGTATCGCTGCCACCTGGAGAAGGGAGGAGGTGAAGAAACCATCGCTGCCTCAGGTCCCTCTGTCTTGCTCAGTGTCCTGCTCATCACAGCCATTCCCACAGCTCCGGGGCAGTCCCTTTTGTTATACAGCAAACATCACTAATTGGCTAATCAGCTACTTAACGGATTGGGTAGCTCAGTGCAAATGATTATGGACCTCAGTGTGATACTATAGTGACATCACCCCCTTCAACCCCATCACCCCTTTTAACTACGTCACCCCTTTAACCACATCAGGCCCTTTTAACCACATCATCCCCTTTTAACCACGTTCCCCCCTCTCACCCCCTCTCTCTTTGCTCCTCTGCCTGCCTCCCAGCACCTTATCCCCGGGGTACAGAGCCCATGGGCTTACCCCCAACACCCACACCCTGTTTTGTGCCCTGTCACTTTGTGTGCCCCTCCTTTCTCCTGCTGCAACCTCACCCAGCGGGCTCCAAGGGAATTCAGACACACACAGACATCCCTGCCTTTGCTGTTTCATTTCATCCAGCCAGGGCTTCAGGATCCCTTTTCCTGTTATCTCATGAATGGAACTTTTGCAGCCAAAGGGGATTTTTATAGATTTCCCTTTAGGGAACGCTGCAGGGAATGTGGAATTTAGTGAGTTATGCCCAATTTCCACTTCTTTCAGTTCTGGGTGCTGCATTCCTGCAGGCACCTGAGGTGTTAGTGGGGGCACACCCCGAGTGTGTGACCATCTGCTTGTGGGAAGGAGCTCCTGAAGCAGCAGTGCTGGAGCCAGAAAGGCTCTTCTGCTTGTGTTTGTAGAGTCTGGCCTGTTCTGCCACTCCCACTGCACGTGCAAGAGTGTCTGAGCAGAGGGGAGAGGAAGCAAAGCCTGCCTGCCCCTGAGCATGCCAATCCCTTTAAAGGAAGGATCCAGCTGTGGGGACACCCTATTGCCGTGGACTGGGCAGAGCCAGAGGTGGAGGTGGATGAGGACACCATGTCATCAGTCAAAATCCTCTATGTGAGGAACCTCATGCTCTCAACCACCGAAGAGACCATAGAAAAGGAGTTCAACAACATCAAACCAGGTAGGAACCCACTGATGCTGTAGCTCCTAAATGAATGCCAAGTGCTGCAAATGGAAATATCTCTTTGTTCATAAAATGCCAGAGGAAGAGATAAAAATAGCTGGGTTTCAGCTGTAAAATGCTCATTTGTAATGCCACAAAAATTGCCATTAGGCTGAAGGCTCCCACCCAACTCACACACCATGTCATCCCATTAAGGGCAGCTAACAACACTCCTAACATTTGAGGGTGATTGGCCACTGGAAGACATCCAAAATGCTGCACGGGGATGCCTGTGTCATAAAAATGATTTGGAATCATTTCAGCTCTTTCTTTAAAAAAGAGAGGTGGTGAAGCAGCTGGGTGATTTCAGCATTCTTCTATGGCAAAGGATGCTGATAAAAATAGAGTGATTTAATACAAATCCTTTTTATCTAGTCTATCTCAATCCTGAACTCTGTAATTTTCATACATCCCCTCCGTGCTACGGTAAATTTGTGAATAATCAGCATTTATCTTTTAACACCATATTCCTTCATGGTGTATATTACATGCACTTAGGGGGAGGTTTTTCAATAAGCAAGTAGATTTGTTGGGAATAAAAATCCTCCTGGCTTTCAAATGAGATTTTACTTCTGAGTCGCTCCAGCTTTAGGAAATTCCGCCCCAACCCAACAAAGTAAAAATAACCCATTTCTGCAGCTCTCCAAGCCACACAGTCCATTAGGCATTAAGAACTTCTGCTTGGCTCTGTGAAATCTCCTTTCATCTCGCTCCTATTAACTTCCTTTTATTAATTTTTTAAAATACACTGCAAGGCTTCATTTCCCCTTGCCTGGCTTTTCACTTCTGCTCTCCACGTGCCTTTTGCTGGGTTAGGCTGCAAGGCAAAGGTCTTCACGAGGTTTTCTTATGTCCCTCCCACATTTTGGGCTGAGACTTTTAGCCACCTTTTTCCACTGAGCTGCATTTCAGCACCACTTCCCTGAAGCTGCATTTGATCCAGGGCGTTGAGAAGCTGCTTTGACACTACCAAGTCAGCCAATACAAAATGATCCAAAGGAGTTATGGTCCAGAGGTCCCCAGGACAGAGCAATTCCCACATCTGTGGGCTCCACAGACCACCAGTGCATCCTAAACTGTGACCTGGTACAAGTATCACCCCTTAAACCTGTCCCAAATTCAGTGCCTGCCTGATGACTCCTATAGAGACAGACACCAAAGAGCCCTGCCCTTGCTCCCCAGGGATTGTGGCAACATTCCTCATCCCTGGTCAACTTTCCAGCAGGAAGATGGTGCTCTCCCAATGTTCTGAAGGGGAACAGCAGAACAGCTGACAAGGGAGGAGGAAATCTGTGGAGGCTGGACACAGAAGAGAAAAACCAGAAGCCATTTTTTGGAATAATTTGTATTATTTTGGGTAATCACAGAGGTGTGAGAAAGAGTCAGGCTCTCCAAGGGCTCATAACCCGACCTAGTTGCTCTTTCAGACCTGTATTTTCCAACTAATACCAATTTCCTACTAATATGCCAACGTTTTCTTCAGGTGCAGTGGAGAGAGTAAAGAAAATCAGAGACTACGCCTTTGTGCACTTTAATAAGAGAGAACACGCAGTGGAAGCCATGAAAGCCTTGAATGGGAAGGTAAAGCAGCTGGAAATCCTAATTTCTGGGGCTCAGGTGCATTGGATAGCCCAGAGCTGAAACAAAGCCCCCTGGAGGCATTAGCCTCGTTTTCTCCTTGCAGGCTGCTTTTATACACTGAATTTGTTTTTCAGCAGCTCTGATGTACACAAACCATTCATTTTGGCTCCTGGTAAACATGCTAAACATTTGCCCAGTAAAACTGGGACAAGGCAGGGCAGCCCAGCACATCTGCCCCGGGTTCAGGTGTGGGTTTGCAAGGAGGCTCCTGTGTTTAGTCCATTCCCAGGGAGGTGTTGACCCCACTCCTATTTATAGGGCTGCTGCTGTTCTCCACAGGAGCACCTGGAACCTCTCTGCCTTCCAGGCCCCTTTGCAGGGCAGCAAAGCCTTTGGAAGGCTGTGCAAATTGGGTTGAGGGGCCTCTCCGAGCTGGACTCAGGGCTGGATGCTCTCAGCACCTGACGCCTTCACCCACCCAGGGCCTCCTTCTACCCGTGGGAGGGGGATTTGGGGGCTGCTTTTCTCTTGTGAGCCAAATGTGGGGAAACCACCTCCCTAGGCAGGACAGTTTGGAAGTCTTACCCTTGTCCCGTGCTGTCTCCCCGGCGCGAAGGTGCTGGACGGGTCCCCCATCGAGGTGACTTTGGCCAAGCCTGTGGACAAGGACAGCTACGTCAGGTACACGCGTGGCACGGGCGGCAGGGCCCCGGTGCTGCCAGGAGAGTACACCTACAGCCTGGGCCACGTGTACGACCCCGCCGCCGCCTACCTGGGCGCCCCCGTGTTCTACGCGCCCCAAGCCTACGCCGCCATCCCCAACCTCCACTTCCCCCACACCAAGGGGCTCAGCACCAGGAGCATCATCCGGCCCCCCTCCATCCGAGGTAACGCCCCCCGTGCCGTGTTCATCGCCAGGGAAATGTCCCCTCCAGGGCATCCCTGGGTGTGTGTGGAGCGTGTTGGCTCTGCCCCCCTTTCAGACAGGGAGGGATGGCTCTGTCAGTCCCAAAGGTGGCCTTCCAGCGTACCAAGCTGAAAAATATAACCATTTTCCTGGAGTAAGGCTCCTTGTTTTATGGTGGGAGTGTCAGCTTTCCAAAAGCTGCCTCCAAGCACCGTGCAGGTAGGAGAGCATGGAGATGGGATCACACAGTGGTGTTCCCCATAGCTGGTGCATGCCCTGCTCACAACAGGGAGACACAAGGTAGTGTCCAACAGAGAGTTCTGGACAGGAGAAAACACTAAGACCTTCCATTTTGCCCTCAGTCCGGTGTAAATAAGCCAGGAATCCTCCTGGGTTTGCCCCAGCAGGGAAGACCAAACCAAACAGTTTTTCTTTCCCCCCTCCAGAGGCAGCTCCCACAACCAGGCACCAGCACAACTCACCACTGTGCTTGGTCCTTGCTTGGAAGGTCAAAGGGAAAGTTTTACCAACCCTGACCAAAAAAGCCACAGAGTTTCCCAAGGAGGTCACCTTGCCCTGATACAGGGTAGGGAACCAGCACTGAGATGAAGAAAGCCATTAATTATGTGCTCGGGGAGATGGAGCCCTGCTTGAGGGGACCATCAACCTGATAATAATCAGTTTTTGAAAAAAAAAAGAGATTACTCCTGAAAACTTCTGAGTGACCGTGCCTGGGATCAAGTCAAATCCCCCACTCAGCTCCCCCCAAATTAAATATCAGTGCAGATGTCATTTGGTAAGTGCAGAAGTAAGTTTGGGGCTGACAACACGATAGATAACTCTACTCATTTGGTCTTCCTTCCAAAGATGATGCCTTGTGCCCCCAAGCCTGTGGCCAAGCCCCACAGCAGGCTGTGCCCCTGCAGTGGGAAAGGTGCAGAAGTGATAACGCTCCATCCCTCTCCTGCCTTATGGTGTCCCCAGACTCCCAAACAGGGTTCTCCGAGGGGAAATGGAAGTGGCAAAACAAAAAGGATTTTTGTTAGTCTGAGGATGAAATTGTATAAACTCTGAATTCCTTCTGAGGTGAAATTACACTGGTGGGTAACAAAAGATACCAGCTGTCCCCTCTGTGCCTTTCAACCAGAAATCATGGAATCAGAACTGACTAGAGGAGATGGGAAGCGGGTCAGAAAGAAGCAGGTGTGCCCCAGCAAAGCCTCAGCTCTCCAAGCACGAGAGCACAAAACAAGGGTGCCAATATGCGTCCTGGGTGATCCTGCCTGCCTTCTCCCCCACCCCAGCAAGCGGGGCTAACTTTTCCCTTGCAGCGAGGCTGAGGGTCGTGTTTCCCGTGGTTTGATTCAGTGTAATGCCTTCTTACATTCCTAGAAATTTACATGAATGTACCTGTAGGGGCTGCGGGCGTTAGAGGCCTGGGAGGCCGTGGCTACCTGGCGTACACGGGGCTGGGCCGTGGATACCAGCTCAAGGAAAAGAGGGGAGAGGAGAAGCTCTACGACCTCCTGCCAGGGATGGAGCTGACGCCCATGAACCACGGCACGCTGAAGCCCCAAGGCATCAAACTCGCCCCGCAGGTATGAGCGCCCAAAGCCAAAGGGTTTGGGGAAAAGGGGGCCCCTGGTTGGGGATTAAATCTGGTCCTGCACCTCCAAAGATGTTAAAAGAAATAGGTGATAGTGGAGGAATCTTGTGATCTCCACCTGCCTCGCTGTAGAAGTGTCTGCTCCCAGACTCCTGGGGTCGTCTCGGTTGGAGAAGAGCTATAAGATCACCAGGAGGGTTGTCACAAACACCCGTGGGGGAAAGGTGAAATCCAGGTAGGCTTTTTCTCCGTAAAAGAACCAAGGGGAAAGATATTCCTGCCCTCAGTGGGTTTAATCCAGGAGATGCATCACTTGGCTCTTTACCAAGGCATGAATCCTCGTGTGTAGAAAAATAATGTCCATTTTCAAACCCTTTATGGGCTCAGAGGTGTTGACCACAGCCCAGCCCAGCACAGAAACTCTGATTGCACAAGGAGGCTTTGGATTTGGGACCCATGTGGATGGATGAGGGCTGAGAAGAAATCCAGAACCAATTCCCTGAGATTCTGTAGGTCTGGCTCTTACAGTAACTTCTTTCCTTACATTCTTCAAACCAATCTCACCCTGAGTTTTGAAGCACAGCTTTGCTTATTAACACTGACTTGCCACAGCACCCACTTGGCCAAAGTCTATGAAAACACTTTTTTTTCTCCCGGAAAAATGGAGAGTGGGATTTTTTTCTCTCCTGCAAAATTCCACAGTCCTCTTCCTCTATTTTATCAGCATATCACAGACTCCCAGGATGGCCTGGGCTGGAAGGGACCTTAAAGCTCATCTGTTTCCAACCCCCCTGCCATGGGAGTGAAATCACCTGGGTGGCTCTGCAGTGCCTCGGGGCAGGTGGAATTCCCTTTTTCCCCTTCCCATCCATGTCCAACCCCTGCTGGGTGTGTTTCATCCTCGAGCACTGACAGCACTTGTTCTTTGGGGCATGTTTTGCCAGCAGCAGAACTCCCTAATCCCCCCACTGCCACTGTCTCACACGGGTGGGTCATAAACACCTCCAGTTTGCCTCATTAATGGGACAACCTCATTGATACCATGTCAGCATGCTGTGTGAGACCATTCCCACACCACCTTTTCATGCTTGCTCTCACAGCTTAGCTGGGGTGCTCAGTGCTAAGAAGTAGATCTGCCTTACTGGGGATTTTAATGGTGCCAAATTATAAATACAAAGGTGCTGGGACAGCAGGGAATACGTGTTGCCACAGTCAAGAAATGTAATGAGCTATTTGTTTGCACACAAAGGTGCTAAGCTTCAGCTGGGGCTATGGTTGTAAAATTAAAAGCAGCACTGATGTTTACATTTTAATTTTAAACGAAATGAAGTGTAAGGTTTAAACAAGGTGAATCACAGCAAGGCTTTGGGGTGACTTGACTGTGGCCTTTTGGGGCACACCCCCAGTGGGTTAAAAGCACTGGCATCCAAAGGCAAAGCCAGAGCCTTTCTGGACAGCGACTCCCAATTACCACAGAATCAGCTGTGCTGAAGCCAAGGGCAACAGTGTTCAGCTTTTCCCTTTCAAACTCGAAGCAGAAATGGCCTGCTGAAGCCTGTGTAATTAATTGGATGGAAACACAACCTTTTTTCTCCTTAAAAAGAGGGCTATTCGGGCTTCTCATGCTCTGTAACCCACTGAGCCAGGGGGGCAGCAGGGCAGTGAAGATGAGTGCAACTCAAGCTTTTTTAGTCCTCTGAAGTAGGAGTGCAGAGATGGGGTTTCTGAGGAGAATTCAAAGACAACCCCACTGAAACCAGAATAAAACCACTAATCAGCAAAAGGACAGAGACATCCTATATAACATGGAATAACTCCAGGAATTAAACAGGTTTTTGAAGTATGAAACATTAGGATGAATCTTGCACTTGAAGGTGACCTGGCTGCCCTTTATTTGACATCCTTTTGCTGAGCTGCCATGGCTCCCTGAAAACCCCCTGGGGGGAAGGCAGCTGACCAGCTCAGCCATAAGGCTTCTGTGCACCCATTAACCTGAGCAAGAATCCCTTTTCTCCCTTCTAGATCCTAGAAGAAATCTGCCAGAAAAACAACTGGGGGCAGCCTGTTTACCAGCTCCACTCTGCCATCGGCCAGGATCAAAGGCAGCTCTTCCTGTACAAAATCACCATCCCTGCCCTCGCCAGCCAGAACCCTGCCATGTATGTAACTGTCTGAGGTTTGCTGAGGGTTTATTTTTAAGTGGAATTTTATCTAGCATCTCTCCTCAAAGCACAATCACACGGGTCTCCCTTCACCCTTATTTTATTTTTCTTTAGTATATTAGGGAGAGAAGCATCCACAAAACAGAATAGACTGATGTTTGGCACGCTTGGTGCCCTATCTCTGGTGGTGCAAAGGTTACAGGAAGCCAGACAAAGTCAGCCCAAAGGGGGTTTTTTAGTACGAAAATAAAGCATAAGATAGTTTGTGGGGAAATGAAAGGGGCTTGAAGGAACGTGCTGATATTTTAGCTCCAAATATGATCCTAAACCTTTCCCATTAAACCACCGTTTGCTGTGTATTGTAAAGAAAAACACAGCAGGCTTTTTTTACTTTGATTGAAGATGCACTGCAAACTCTGCAAGTGTGTCCAGAAGGAGAGGCAGAGTTGATAAGCTCAGCAAAGAAACCAGACTGCCACGGGGAGAGCACTCGTGGCAAAGCCCCAGCAGAGTGCAAGGAAGCTCCCATTTGATCTGTGGGATGCTGGCAGCTATAAGCAGATCCAAACATCTTGCAGGCAAGTCTCAGAGCAAACAAACCCACCTAACACGTTGCTGTGCTCGCAGACATCCCTTCACACCACCCAAGCTCAGCGCCTACATCGACGAGGCCAAAACCTACGCAGCAGAGTACACCCTGCAGACCCTGGGGATCCCCGTGGAGGGAGCTGAGGTGCCTCCTGCAGCGCCAGCTTTTCCAGGTAGGGCCAGGTCTGTACACAAAAGGTCTCCTGCAATATTGTTTTTCCTGCTGCTTCCTTGCAGATGGCAAGAATGAGCCTGAGTTTGGGTGCTGAGGGCAGAGCCGTTTGTGCTCCCTCACGTGCCTTGGCTCGTGTTATTTATGTGAATGGCACCTTTATCATGGAGTCCCTGAAGGGTTTGGGTTGGAAGGAACCTTAAAGATTATGGGCAGGGACACCTCCCACCAGCCCAGGGTGCTCCAAGCCCCTCCAACCTTGGGCACTCCCAGGGATCCAGGAGCAGCCACAGCTTCTCTGCCCAACCTGCTCTAATTTATTACCCATAAAGCAATTTCTCCCTCCACCAGGACTACCCAAATTACAGGGTACAAACCACAGAGCAGTTTGGGCTCGCGGCACCAGGGTGGGGGGGTCTCTGCTCCCGCCCTGGCCCTGCAGGTCATGCCACAGGTGCAGGAGGTTGCTTGGGGCCATGTCCAAGGATGAGGAACCCCACCACCCTGGGGCCCAAATCAGCTCCATACCTCCTCTCCACTCCTTCCAGTCTGGGAATGCTTCCCTTCCACTGGGAGCCCCAGAGAAGGTGCAGGATTCCAAACTTGCAGCCCCAGTGGCACATCTGGGATGGGTCCCTTCCCTGGACCCGCTGGCTGATTCCACCCAAAGTGGAGCAGATCTTCCTCTCTGCAAAGACACACAGTTGTTTGGTTCATGGTCCATCCCTCCTCCCCCAGTACCCCCAGCTCCTTTTCAACCAACACTTAGGATTTCATCTGCCATGAAGGTTTGGATCTGATCCCAGTTCTCACACCCCCACTGGAAGGGGTTCTTTTCCTCTCCCACCAGTTTGGGAATTCAGAGTCACTAGCTCTTGCAACTGCCCAAAAAGGCTTGGGAAGTCCTGGAAAACGCAGGAATCCAGCTCACAGGCATTACATTTACTGTGCTCTCCAGCTTGAGGGTTATTCTGATGCAGTGGCAGCAACACAAGCCAAACTGCACATGAGGAACATGTTAGTCACTACTACTGAGTTGTTTGGAGTGTCTCGAGGATGGATTTTAAAAAAAAAAATAAAAAAATCAAAAATCTATCCGGCTTCCTGCCACAGGAGTCCGCAAAAGCCACAGAGAAATCAATTTGTCTGGGTTTGTGCAGGGCTTCCTGCAGCGTGGAAACCAAATGGGCTCTTTATTGAATCCAGTCCCCACTTACTGCCTCATTAGGACCTCTCCTTTTCTTTCATGCCCCATGATTTATTTTCCTTGGGAACTCGACAAATTGACGTGCCCTGAGGTCTGTGATTGCAACACACGCTGCTCCTGGCTCAGGGGGTGCTGCAGCACAGCCATGCCCAGGCAGCAGCTCCTTCCTCTTGTGGTGGTGGCAGCAGGTCTGCCTTGAGTCAGAGATTTCTCTGTTCCCAGCCAGAACATTGCACCTCGCTCTGCTTGTGCAAAGGAAACACCCCCAAGAGCCACAATGCTGGAATTCTGGTGAATTCTTCATGTTTTCCCCCACAGCAGCACCTCCAGGGAGGCAGCTTGTGCTCAGTGTTGCCCAATATCTCCATTCCCCCCACCAAGAGGATACTGGCTCCCACTGCCCTCGAGCTGATCCTGTTGCCCAGGGGCTCAGACAGAGATTTTGGACCCTGGGAGGTGTACTTTGGCAGCAGAGCCTGGTCCAGCAGATCCAGTGGATACCCCAGCTGTTCTTCCCAAATTCAGGCTGTGTCTTAGCTCCTGGTTCTGTGGGCTGATTGACAGGCTGCTCTGCCCTTCCCTCAGAGGACCCGGCCCCAATCCATGTTTGTTTTCCCAGTGATTCATTCCAACTCAGCAAAGAGAACATCTTCCCATGGAAAACTTGGAAGTCTTCAAACCACATTTCCTATTAGAAGCTGATGGGAATAAAAAAAGCCACTCTACTAAATATTTCCTCCTCGATACTGCATAGAGGGAATTTCCCTCCTCTCTAATATGACTGTCCTGAGTTCTATGTGTTTTGACTCGGGAGGGTATTAGAGCCATATTTTCCCAATGAAACCTGCCCAAATTCCTCTTATATTATGTAATTTTCTTGCCCTCCTTATGCCATGTGTACAGGGCACCATCAACACCCTCTTAGCTCAGAAATAATTGAAGCCTAAGGAAAAGAAGTACTGAGCAGAGAGGGAAGTTTCTCAAGCACCGCGTTCAACAAATCATAAGGGAGGAAGTGCATTAATTTTCCAGCTTTCTTCTCCATTACCTTTAACAAGGAGAAAAAAAATACCATGCCAGAAATGACATATATCATTGAATTAGATTATTCCCCTTAACAAACTCATTGCTCCCTAGGCCTTTCCCATTTGCTGCAGAGTCTCCCCTTCAAACCCTACCAAGTGACGGTGAGTTTGGGGTGGCTTTTCCCTAACCTGCACTTTCCCCTGTGCTTTTCCCTGCAGGATACACCATTGCTAATGCAGCTGCCACTGTCACAGCCACTCAGCTCAAGCAGGCAGTGACTATGGGACAGGATTTAGCCACTTATGCAGCATATGAAGCCTACCCTGCCTTCGCAGTCGCCGCCCGCAGCGATGGCTACGGAGCATTTTAACCCTTGCTTTAATCAAGCTCCCTGAAATCAAGCACAGGCAGCAAGGAGAAACCCACGGAGGTAATTCTTACAGCCTGGCGATTTGAAACCAATCTCTTAGTTGGGTTTTCAGTCCTGTCCCTGTTGAGTTTTGTAACAGGATGGTGCGGGGTGGGGGGGAGGACAAATTCAAAAAGAAATCGTGCAAAATCAGATTTTCCCTTGTAGAAAGCAAAAGCTCGGGCCAGAAAATGAGTGTCTCTCTGGTATATCTATATATACACAGGTATGTGCATATATACATATACACAGCCTGCAGAGTATGGGTTTACAAGCAGTAACCTGTGCTGAAAGCAGCTGGTCCTGTGGATGCTGTGACACGGGGCCAGGGAAGGAAGGGAACATCCAGCCAAACCCTCCGTGCCCCAGGAATTCTCCTCCATTCCCACCTGAGCTCCTCCTCCTCCAGCCAGAGCAGCCTCGACCCCTTGGCCACGTGGATTTGGCTCTTCCTGCCACCAGCATGCCGTGCCACCAGCTCTGGTAGGATGTGTTTGGGCACCCCAAGGGCCTTTGGGATCCTTCCTGGCACAGCCAAAGCAAAAAAGGCATGGATTACAGACATTTCTGCCCAACCCAACAGCACTAATTTAATTTTTAAAGCAGGAGGCAAGCACTCAGCAGAGTTGCCCCCCTTGCTTTGCTCCTTCCCAAACACACCCCCAGCTCAGCAGGTAAAGGTGTGGTTTTGTCCACTTCCCATCAAATGGCACACTCAGTGAAAGGCAGGGAAACTTTGAGGGTTATTAAGGCTGAGGGCCAGAAAAGTGCAATTCATTAAGGCCAATTCTCTACTTAATTAGGCCATGAGAGCTCACAGCCCTGGCCCAGTAATGACAGGCACCTCTACAGGAATACAATGATATACAAAGAACATTTTCACAGCGTGGAAAGTGCCCTGCCTGGCTGCCAGTGTTGCTTTGCACATTAAATCAAGGCTTCTGGCTGCTGTGATTCCAGCAAAACTGAATTTAGTGGAGGGGGGCTCAGGCCAGCAGTGAGGACACCTCTTTTTTGGAGAGCAGCAGACCTGGTGTTGTGTTTGAACACTTAGGGGATGCTGGCTTACAGCAGGAGGGCATTAGCCACTTATTTTTGCCATGGGATAGAGGCAGGAGTAATGATGCTCGAGAGAGAGAGGAGGAACTCAGTGCTGGATAACAGGTTAGTCCTACACCACTTTTAGGATTATATGTGCAGTAATGCACACTGTGGAAACTTGAATCTGCTCAGTCTAGGACCAAGGGAAAACCTTTTGGGGCAGGAGAATTTGCAGCTGGGTTGGTGACACCCACAGATTCCAACACATCTGGCCCCAAATTTTGTGTCTGGTCTAGATGATGGGAAGTGGCAGCACACAAACCATTCCAAGAGGAATTTTTCCCCCAGAACTGCACAAAGCACGGTGGGGTGTGACAAGGTGTTGACTCCTGGGAACTCTGTGTTTTCACTTCTCATGTTCCAGCTGCCTCGACTTCACTGGGAATGGAACAAAACCACATAAGCTGTAAAGTCTGTGATCCTGTCAGACCCCTCCTATTTATAAGGGAGCTCCTTAGGGTGACCCTAAAGGTATTACAATCCCTCTGTGGCTGCTGTTTGTCACACTTGGAAAGCCAAACCTGCTCACAGAGGGCAAAATAACTGAGAGTGTTATGGATATCGTGGCTTTTTTTTCCTCTTCTGTCTCTGTCTTTAAGCTATGTTTGCCAAAGAGTGACATGTCCAGGAATGTGTCTCTCTAAATGACCACCCTTGGCAGGAAATATTTCTCACTTTCCATGTTCAGTAACTTTAGTCTGCTTTTTCAGCTATTTATATGAGTTCAGAAAGATGTCAAAGAAAAGGGTAAGAAGCAGTATTAAACAAGTGTGTGCATGAAGCACTTATTTTTGTACACGTAGTACGATATTTGTATAGAGTTTTAACACTATGGAGTGTAGTGAAAAATCACACTTTCCATTTTTCTGGAGGACAATCGTGTGTGTTTCAAGAGAATGAAGTGGAAATGGCATCTCAATCATCCTTTACAAGGAAATTAGAAGCGGGGTTAAATTCTGTGAAGCAGCTCTGTAATTTTAGAGTAATCTGAGGACTTTGAAACAGCATTAAAACTTTTGAAGCCAACACATATGCCTCTGTCCCTTTGTAGCCCGAGTTCCATCCCGTGCGTGGTAAATCAGGGCACCCTCTGCTCTGTAGGGATCGACCTGGGGTCAGGCAGGGAGGGTCACAAGCTGTTCAGCAGTGCTGGCAGTGTTGCCACAAGCACTTTGGTGACGCTCATCGAGCTCATGGGGCAGAAAATCAGCAGTTTTATCCTCCTGCACTTTTCAGTGCAAAAATCAAGGGGTTGGCGTTTTTTCCAGCCAGATCTCTGGTCATTGTTTATTCCCCTGCCAATGCTTTTGTTATAAATTGATTACAGTGGTAGCTGCTCCTTAGCTGATCCCCATGGGGATTTCTCAGGGGTTATATCAGCAACAGGACAGCAACGTGCAAAAACCAGGGTGTAGGGAGGCTGATACAAGATTTAGGACTGTGAGGGGTCAGTCCCACCCTGAGCAGAGCCTTTTGCCAGGCCACCAATAGGTAAATCATCTGCAGTCCTGGCCATTTGAAGATGAGAACCTGCTCCTTGGAAGACCCTCATAGTTAAATGACTGAGAAACAGCAATTGCTGCTTCCACACCTGGTACAGGGGGCTCTGGCCTTGCACATTCCCAGAGAGACCCTGAGGCCAAGGGATGGGAGGAAGGTCTGGTACCTTGCTCCTGGTAGCACACAGCCCTCAGCCAAAGAGCTCCCTACCAAGCCAAAGGAGATTTTGCCAAAATAACTTGACATTGTTCTTACAGACTCACAAAGAGGTCAGCTGTGCTCTGGGCTCCAGCGAGAACAGCTCTGTTATTTTCCCTCATTAGCTTTTCCTGATGTCCTGCTTTCATTTTCTTTGAAACCAGGGCAATGGCAGAATTTGCTTCAAATTCCAAAGAGTCTGTCCCTTTGGAGCTGGACAGACCCTCAATCCCCTAAAGAATTCATGGGACAACCTCTCCAATGACTTTCAAGGGGAGTTGCTTTACCTTTGAGCTTGCATGTCTTCCCAGTAGTCCAGTTAAACACCCCAGAGACCATCCCTCATTCCCATAACACACCAACATGGATTTCTTTCTTTGGGGGGGAAAAACCCATGCAAACCCCACATTTGTAGGGTGACGTTGCAGTCACAAATCATACCTAGGGGTCAGCCTGGGCCTGATGGTGCTCTGATGGGGTCCCCCTTTCTTTCAAGGGCTGGAAACTATTTTGCCCCCCAGAAACCCCAGTGCTGGTTAAAACTGCCACTCTCAATTGTGCTTTTTTAAGAGACCCCTCCTGGCCTGGCTCCACTGTCCACAGGGAAGGGGCACAGTGCACATCCAGCTTTGGGGGTCCTTAAGGGAAACACTGGAAGAGCGACATCCTTCCATCCCCAGCCCCACCCCATGCACATGAAGCCCCATTTGGGAAGGTCTTAAGACCCAGAGAGCTGCAGTGGGCCCAGTAGAGAGGCTGCACATAAATATCCTCTGTGGGGTGCGTGGAAAAAGCACCAGACACCCCCAGGATCAAACAAATCCCCAAGATAGCCGAGGATTTTCCCATCTCCCTCCAGTGCCTCGGGTCAGATCCTAATTTAGCGTCTCTCCCGCGGCTCCAAATACGGCTGGCAAATTTGGAATTCGCCCTGTAGAAATAAGACTTTGCATGGGAGGGAAGTCGTGGCACGGCCACGAGCAAGTTGCCCAAGTTCCCAGCGGTTTGTGCCCCAAAACGGTGGAGCTTTGCCCCCATCCAGAGCTCCTGCTCGGGCACAAAGGGCTCCACGTGGAAGGAAAGCAGCCCTTCCAGAGAGGGACGAGCAACTGTGATGAGTACCGCTATATTTAACAACTGGAAAGGTGCCCAAATTCCTGAAAACTGTCCTTTTTTCCCCTACGCTTCGGAGCCGGTTCTTGTGCAAAGCGGCACTGGCACCTAGTGGCTGCTGGACCCAAGGGCAGCATCCCAAAAACCCGCAGGGAGGAGGGGAGGGATGCAGGCGACAGCAAATAAAACCAAGGGGTTCTATTCCTGTGGCACTCGGAGATGCTGAATTTTCTCGAGAAAAGAATTGTGAAAATCTTTCAAATTCCGCCCTCTAAACTTCCAAAAGTTTCGGGTGCCCGCTGCTGAGAGCCAAATAAGGGGGTTGCTGTGAGGAGTGTCAGAGGGGAAGCTGCTCTGGGCTACGGGGGGCCTGTCCAGGCACCCAAATTCTGCCTCTCAACACCTCCTCTCCAGTGAGAAATCCCAGCTTCCTAAAAACACCCTTCTGGGGTTGTATGCTCATGTTGTAGAGGGAGGATCTTACCCACGAGCATTTTAACTGTACAAGTCAACTTTGCTTGATTAAACACGTTCAGTGCTACTAAAACCCCTCCATGGTTAGTGTAGTGTAATAGCAACAAAATGACCAGAAAAAAACAACAATTACTAAAATCCCCAGGTCTTTTTGGTAACCATGAAGCATGTTCTTTGAAGATATTCCCAATGCTTAATGAAACATATTCGAGAGTTACCTGATTCAAAATTTTTTGTCCAAATTTTGCCAAAACACAAATCCAACAATAATTTGTAAGACATTTTTGACTGGGGCCAAATGCACATTTTTTCTTCCCAAACCTGATTCGTGCTTACCAGCAATACAAACTGTACATCTAAAAAGAGTTCTATCCTAAGAAGAATCTCAGCCATGAAAGAATTTAGCAAATCAATTCACCTTAGGTGAATAAGGGGATCAGAGGGACTTATGTTGTCTCTCCACCTTGGTTGTATGTGGATGTTCAGTAAGGCCAGAGGCAATGACTGAACCCATGACACAGATGTCTCTTGATTATACAGGAGGATCAAACATTTGTAGAATGAAGAGGTTGACTGCCAGGCACAAATTTATAGGCCAGTTAGGAGCTTACTGAGGCAAGGTGTGTCTGGAGTTTGGTGCAACACCAAACAACTCCTCCTGATGGGGGATCTCTGAGACTGATTGCAGCTGGTTTAAAACAAATAATTCGTTCTCTCCCACTGATGTTAAAGAGAGGCAAAATTATCTGATTGATGATTCTCCGAAGAATTAGAGAGATTGCATACAAAATCAGTACACATTATTGGAGTTTGTTAAACATTTACAGTTGTTTAGCTGTCAGACCCTAGAAGAATCCCAAATCTGGAACTGAAAGGTGTGTTTTCTCTGGGCATATGAAAACATCCTTAATTTTGATCTTTTTGATGTGTCCCAAAGTGATATTTAGAGGTTAGCACAGCATCTACTGGCCTTTGCTCTGGATGGAGGGCTGGGCAGGAGCTCAACACAGGGACAAGATGAGGGGACAAAATCAGCCCCAAAGCCTTTGTCACTCAGCATCTGGCCTGTGCCACAAGTCTGGGGTATCTTCAGCTCCTAAAATCAGCACAAACACAGGGAGTCCGTCAAGGGACTCAGGGGCCTCCAGCCCACCTGTATTTTCTTGGCCCACTGAGAGGTTTCAGAGGGGGTTCTTCTCCAAAAACTTGCCCATCATCCCTTTGAAATGTCAGAACCCACAAGTGGTGGGCAGCCTGAGCCCACCTGGCACAGCAGTCATTTCAAAACTGACACTGGTGGAAGAGAATAATACAGTGTAGAAGGAAAAAATGCCAGTGCTTCCAAGTCACTGACCTTGCTTTCCTTACCTGAGGCCTCTGAGGTGGAAGAGCACACAGCCACAGTCAGCAGCCCCTGGGAAACTGAAATCACTGCTTTATGGACAATTGGTGCTGGTGTATTCCTCCAGAGGATTAAATGAAATGACATTTCAGGGGACCCTGTTTCACCTATGCCATCCTAAGAGGTCAGCTTTGCACATCAAGCACGATTAAGGAGTCATCTGATGTCTTGTGAATTCAGCAGCTCCCACCAGTTTTGTGTTGTATTTCGTTGACTATTTGAAGGTCTGGATTAGCTCCCAATAAGGACCAATTTCCGCAGAGAGATACCATTCCCCATCAATATGCACTTGTTTAAGGACAGAGGGAAAAGTTGCAGCTTTTATTACAATAAGGATCAACTGCAATGAGATCTGGTCAGGACAGGAACCACTGGAATGAGAACACATGAGGAGACTTGAAGTAAAAGCTTTGCATGAGGTCGAGCTTCCCACAGCAAAGGGTGATCAGCAGTGATGTCCAGGGCCATGGATGCCAGGAAGAATTGTCCTCCAGAACATTATAAAATCATAGGATATCCTGAGCTGCAAGGGCCCTACAAGGATTGTCAGAGTCCAACCCCTGGCCCTGCAAAGAACAGCCCAGATACCGAATCTGCTGCTCGAGGGAACCAATTCTTCAATGAGCAAGCCCCGCTATGGGGGTGTGATCTCAAAGGCTGAGGATGAGCCCTCAAAGGGGACAGTGATGGTGCTAATGATGAGCACCCTCTTCTTGTAGTGCCCGAAGTAGCGTATCCGGTAGGTGCCCAGCTCTGTGCCAGGAGGGATGTGCCACTCAATGGTCACGTTGCTCCGGCCAAGAGACCCTTTGCTCCAGTAAAACCTGGCAAAACAGCCAAAAGCTGCAGTCAGCAAGGAAACCCACTGCTCCTTTGGTGCACTGTCCCAGGCACCCACGAAGCAGGGCGAGATGAAAGCACTCCAGTGAAGGGTATTTTAAGAGCTTCTTTTGACCTTTCCTCACATATTCAGGCTGTCAGAGCAGCAACCAACAGCCCAAGCCAAAACCCAGCAGGACTGAAAAATATTGGGAAACAGGGGACAAGTCTGGGGTCCTTTTTCTATGTGAGGAATATTTCTACTGATGTGTTCTTTCTGTTCCAACCCCACACAACAACCCCATACAGCACCACCTCTGGGAGCAACATTGGTCAGCTGAGCCCTCCCTATGCAGGGCGATGCTAAACAAAGGGAGGAATATTCACTAAAAGTGATATAAGCACCCCAATTCCAGGACTGTAGTCTAAGGAAGCAGTTGAACAAAGCACCTGGATCTATCAGCAACGGTAATAACCATTTTTCTCATACCAGTCTAACCAAGATTGAAATAAATATTTACAAGCACGATTGGATGGAAACCTGACTTTTGGTGCAGCTTTGAAAGCTGTCAGCAGCTTTGCAGCTTAATGGATATTTTCCCTGAAGACTGCCATCCCCAACCTTACCTTTTCTTCCTTGCAAACTCTTTTCCATTGTTGCCTGTATCTAATGTATGATGCACAACAAACCTGGCCAGTTTTTCCCTACGTAAACCCCCCCGAGTCTCTCCTCTTTTCCATGTGGGAGGTTCCATTCAGCATAATGTGAAAATGGATGGGTGTATGCTATGAACAAGTTGGACCACAACCCTGTAATTCCTTCCCTTCTGTCTCCTTTTCCCAGATTTCTAAGCCTTCATTGCAGACACTAGAGCCAAAGGGGAACACCAGTTTTTGTGGCCTTTACAAATTAACCACCCAAACATGTCCTGATCCATCCCCAGAGAGCACCCTCTGCAGGGTCAAGACCAAGCTAAAGGTGGGAGCTCTGAAATTCAGCCCTGAGGGTTATATTTCAATGCCACCCTGGAGTTTGCGGAGCAGTGAAATATGCTCAGGGCCCCCACCTGGTGTCCCAGGAGACGTCGTTCTGCACCGTGTGCCAGGAGCCTGAGGAGTTGGTGTACCTCTCCACTGTCAGGAAGTTATGTTCAGTCTGCAATAAAACCAACACGTTTAGGCAGGTGCTGAAGGGACAGGCACGTCCCTGCCTTCTGTGTCACTTTAAACTGGAGAAGGGACTGTGTTCCTGCATGTTGTGCTGGCAGGGGTGGTAATTACGAGCTAAAGTGCTTGTGTTGGAATGCCACATCCCAAACTGAAGCTAATAAATGATGCAAAGACCTTACCATTAAAAAGAGAATGGACAGGTGAGGCATTTCCTATCAATGTCTGCGTGAGAGGACTGATGGGACAAAGGTAGTCCTTTTCTAATTTTCTTTGTTTTATCGAGATAATGAACCAGGATTGAGACTAGAGAGATTGTTTCCTACGACTGGGTGGCACTGGATACCAGATAAGAGTGCCTGGCCCAACACACCCCACGGTGACTTTGACTTCAACAGTGTCACTTTGACAGTGCCCCATGGCCACATTCAGTCCTTTGCCTGGAAAGCACTCTGGTGGTATGAATTCCCAAAGCACACATCTTCTGAACTCCCAGCAAAGGAAAAAGCACAGGCTAAATATTCCCTGATCCTGAACACCCCCAATCCCAGCGTTTCTCTGTCGTGCTCACCGCGTTCTCTGCAGAGTTCCTGGGGTTTGCACCCACAAAAGTGACTTCAACAACTTCTCCCTGGGGGAACAGAGATCTGTGTTATTTTTATTATTATTATACTGCACTTTAAGAACAACCTTGGAAGATGCCATTTGAGGTTTTTAGGGGGTTTGCTGATTTTGTGGTTGTTTGGGGCCTTTGGTTTGTTGTTTTAAATTATTTATAATTTAACTTGTTGCAACAGGAATGGACAATTTATGCTTTGAACTGTTATTCTGTGCCTCGCTATTCCACTTGTTCTTCTTGCTGGATAAATTCCACCATAAAACTGGAAAAACTCCACATAAAAAGGGAGGAAACAAGTGAGACTTTTCAGAATGCCTCCCTGCCTTACCGCTGGAGACAGCAATGAGAAGAAAGTCTTTGCTCTGAACACCTTATCTGCATTTTGAGCATTGAAAACAGAACCTTTCCCAACATTTTAATTTCATGTCATTTTCATGCCACTGCAGAGCCATCAAAAGTGATATCATTGCTTCTTGGAAAGAAAGCACTGTACAGAATTTGCCTATTTAATCAGCTGCTGTTTTATTTTGAAGCAGAAGAGGAAATCTACTTCATGGGGAATAAAGAGCTTTTGTTTCCCTCTTTGTTCTCCCATTTTAATCACGTTCATGACAATGACACTGGCATGAAAACACTGTCCCTGCCTTCTCCACCATGCCAAGAGAAGAGCGTGGTCTGGGGGCACAGAGGTTTTTGGGTCAGGGCTGAGGATTTAAAGGGGATTTCCTGAAGGGTTTTTGGGAGGTCTCACCACTCGGTACTGCTGCCTCACTTCTTGGAGCACGTCCCCAAAAGCCTTTCTGGCCGGCGCCTGCTCGGCACCGAGGGAGGGCAGCAGGGTCAGGTTCACCACGTTGAGGAGTGGGGGCTCTGGACCACGTGGCAAATCCTCAGTGGTGTTCTGGGAGAGGGAAGAGGTGCTTGTAAAACATACACAGAGTTGAACCAGTATCCCCTGGTGAACCATATCCCTGCTGTGGCTCCCCATCCCAGACTGCTGCTTGGACAGAGGGTGGGAATAATAAAGGGAGAGGAAAACTAAACCAGAGGATCTTCACCCATGCTCTGCACGCAGGAGCAATCCCTGCAGGACAGCTGCTGCCCTGCAGCTGGGCTCCCCTCAAATCCATCCCCCAGAACATCCCAGGGCTGCCAACCAGTCCTGCACAAGGATAATGGACATTGCCAGGTACAGCTGAAACGCAGCAGATTTTCTTCTCCCTTTGGGTAAAAAAGCAGCCTCCTCAGGCCAAGCTGAAAGGTTGGAGGAATGTATTTCCTAGATTTTGAACTGAAAACCCCCAGATTTCTCAGGTGTCTGAGATCCTATCAGAGAAATTATTTTTCCACAGCATGAGTATTTCTCAAAATGGATTCCACAGAGAGGGCAGCAATAGCAATGCTGCAACCTCCTTGAGGACCAAATACAAGATTTAAATGTCTCCAGCAGCACGTGGCATACAGAAACGTTTGATTACCAAAGCAATAGCCCTTGCCAGTCCTCTGTACAGCTGGATGTAGGCAGAGAGGGTGTGTGGCCCATAAATGGTCGAGGCAGCCTCGTAGCGTTGAACCTGGCAGAGGGCAAATTGGGAAAGGGAGGGGTTAAGGGATTTTTGCCTGGTTTATACAGCCCATCCCACTGCACCAAGGAAAGACCAGCAGTTTAGCAGGGCTTTAGTTACTCCCTTGTTGCCAGGGACAGAGCCCAACTCCTTGACAAAATATTTCTGCTCCAGTCTGGGGTTATCTTCATTCCCCAGCCCATCACAAAGAGGGAGGACCTGTTTCCTCTTCCACCTAGCAGAGATGATTCTCTTGTAAAGGCTTATGATGCAGCTTGCCTCCCCTCCAGCTTTTTGGTTGAACAACCCTAGTTCTTCCAACTTTCCCTCCCAGTTTAGGGTTTCTAAACACAAGGAGTCCATCCAATGGTCCACATCTTCCTCAAAGCATGACATCTGCTTTGCCTTGTGGGGACTCAGGACAAGGGCACTGCAATCCATGGTCACCTTACAACCCTACCACTCCAAACCTTTCAGCTTTTGGGGCAAAGGTGTCTGAACACACATAATTTCACCTGAATTACCATCCCACATGGCCAAAAACCTCAGTGTAACATGCTCAGTCCAGAGTTTTAACATTTACCTGGTATTCTTCGTAGGTGGTGATGTAGTGGGTGTAGACATTGCACAGGCCTGCAATCACCACATTCATCCCTGGTGCTCCATGGGAATCAAACTCCTGAGGAAGGAAGTAAAGCACTTATCTTGAAACAATGGCTTAATGCACAAAGATGCTTTTGCTGTTACTGTTATTGTGATTGTTATTGGATCAATATTGTTATTATTGGCATGGTGGTTGATATTATTGTTATTATAATTTACCAGGACAGAACACAATGTTATCATAGGGAGGGGTTGGATGCTCAGGGATGTACAACTGCAAGTGCAATTTGCCTTTACTAACAACTCCTACTCACTTCCCAAAGAGAAGTGAACAGGTGATCTACCATTCCAGGAAATTTAATATGATGTCTGTATAGGCCTAAAAAAATCCTGATATAAATGTGAGAAAGGCTCAGTGAGTTTTGGAGACAGTGGCTGAGATTAAGGTCGTGATCATTCTGCAGCTAAGATGCATCAATCAAATGCAAAATATATATTTGCCTTTTTTCTTCAATTGTTCCCATGTTGCAAAATCCTGGTAGGGAATAAAGGAGCCAAATGCCTCCATCCCAGAGACAAAACTCTTCCTAGCATCCTGCCTGGATCCCAGGGGAACAAACTTGTGTTGCTTAATGGATTGAAACTCCATCAGTTTGCTCCTTTGGGGGAGGAAATTCATTTCTCCTGCATGTCAGAAACCACATGGAAAGTGTGCCTGAAGCAGCTGTGAGAAGGAAACATCTGAGAGCCATCTGTGACCCCAGCTGGGAAGAGACCAGGGGGAAAGTGGAATGCTCAGGAAATGGGATGTTCCAGTTCCACCACACTCCAGAGAAACCCCTTCCTCAGCAACTTACCCTTCTGACAGCTTCCCGCAGCCTGCGGCCAGACATGGTCCTGAGGCAGGAAGGGAACACTGTCAGGCTCCAGAAATCATGGGATCCCACAATCCCTGAGGCTGGAAAAGCCCTGCCAGCCCAGGGAGCCCCCCCTGTGCCCGATGCCCACCTTGTCCCTGAGTGCCA
>JAWMRB010000168.1:3289685-3313345 GCA_035584715.1 Xiphorhynchus erythropygius | reverse complement strand
CTCTGCTCCTGTCCCTGTTCCCTGGGAGCAGAGCCCGACCCCCCCCGGCTCCCCCCTCCTGGCAGGGACTTGCAGAGAAGAGGGAGCCAAATCTGGAATCTCTGTTTCCACGTGGAGCACCCCACCAGAAATTCCCACAGTATTCCCTCAACATCCCATAAGGTCTCTCTGCGACAAGTTCAACCAAAACATTTCACACACATCATCACAGCCAGGGGGAGGCTGGAGGCAGCCAGGGTGGGGTAGAAATAAAGGTGCTGGAGATAAATCATCATCCTCCTCAGATTCTCACCATTGGATCATCACTGTCAGTGCAGTGTTTGTGGAGCCAAAACCAAAATCAAAGCTGGCAAGTCCCTTTTGTCTCATTGAAGCTGCATTTTGCATTGAGCATTGCAATTAATTAGGGTAGGCTGTTTTCGTCTCCTTCGTTCCCACGGTGAGTTTGTATGTACTGGGGGCAATTCTCACCCCACCCACCTTCCTACCTGCATGCAGGATTATTGCAAGGGGGGGTGAATGGAGTGCTGCTGGCTGCAATGAATAGAAAAGGAGCACAGCAACACCTACGTGAACTCTCCAGGGACAGCCACGATGGCCAGCGATCCGATGGCAGCGATCTGCACGTCCACGATGTCCGGGTGCCAGGGCTGAGGCCAGCTCATCTGAGCAGAGAGAAAATGTGGGCACAACAACTTCAGCAGAGGGAGAAAAATAGAACTAGATGTTTGCCTTCCTACAAATATATTTAGTTTGGAATTTTTTTTGTTGAATATTAAATTCAACTTATTTGTGAAACCTGTGAGAAGGGGTTTTAACTCCACATGTACATTACTGTGGGTAAGGCCAAAAAGCAGACAAAACAATGCATTTATGGCAACATTTTATCTTGAAACCCCAGCAAAATAATATCTAGCTAGAAATGAAGAAGTCTGGTAAAAGGAAATTGAGAGAAACAAGAGCTCCAGGTTGGCACAACTCCAGCAAATGAAGTGCGAGACAAAAAGATATTTCTGAGGAGCAATTTACTCAGGTCACAGCATGAAGGACAAAACTTCTCATCAGAAGCAGGAGATCTGCCAGAGCATCCATAAAATGTGATAAAGTGGCAAGAATAAAGTGTAATTTAGTCTCAGTAACACCATTCTATATGGAGGAGGCTGCTGGGAGGAGCTGGGACATCTTTTTAGGGGAGATGAGGTGAGGAGCTGATTGAACACAAAGTGACAGAAGGAAAGCTTTTGCTGAGAATGGTGAAAGGAATAACAAGGAGTCACCTCATCCAGATGGCATCCTCTATGTGCTCTAAAGGACATGATGCTGCTCCACTACAGTGCATCTGCCTTAGTGCCAAGGGAACATCAGGTGGAAAATGGGGCATCAATTTTCATTGACAACGATAAGTCGGATTTTGGGAAGGCTCAGTAAGAACAAATGCAAAGTCATGCTCAGGGTGGAGCAGCCCTGAGCACGGGGATGGGCTGACCCTAAGAAATAACCCTTCCCTCTGTGAGAGGGGCATTCCTGGGTTAGGGACCCAAGCACTGAGGGCTCTTCATCCTTCCTGACCGCCCTGACTCTTCTGGACAGGGATGACCTGCATGCTCAGGGCTCTCCCACAGGCAGAGAATCAGGCCAGGGTAGGTCTTCAGCTGGCTTTATCTTTTGACCATAATGAGAAGAGCAGGTCTGGTCTCTCCTTCTGGGCTTTATGGAAAAGATACTCTGGAAGAGGAAAACTTCCACCTCTCCCTTTCTTATGCAAACTAATGACAACGATTATCCTTGCTTTCTGTTTTCATTCCTTTAAAGCCCGTTCAGCTTGTTCTCCCTCATTGTCCTTCTAGCCCTGACATACCCTGCAGCTCCCTAACAAATCTGTTGGGAATTTGGCTGTCTCAATCATTGCTGATCCTAGCCCAGACCAGGGATATCTGCACTTCCCAGGGAACACACCGGGATGTCCTTACCTCTCCTGTGCTGAAGAGGATTGGCTTGGGTTTGTGGCAGGCTTTGGTTTCATTAGATGGCTCTCCCAGCAGCTGGTCTCGGATTTGATCCCAAAATGGGTCACCTTCCACTGAGCCTTGAGAGGAAACATCTTTGAAACCCTGCTCATCAGCTGCCCCAGCACTGTCAGACAGACGTTACACCCTCCCTTTTCGGTTGGGTGTGATATCTCAGTGCATTCTGGCCAACTCCCTTTCCTGGGGTGGTTGGAACAATTGATTTTTAGCCCAGCTGAGATCACACCTTCCTAAAAACCATCCCTGTGGAGACTGTGGTTCAACCAGCTGTTGATGTTGTCAAATGACTCTGGGGGTTTCAATCAGTGTGGGGGATGCCCCATTTCCCACCCATTCGTACAAAACCACAGGGACATCTTCTCCCCAAATTACCTTGTGTGAAGTTGAAAGCCCCCACTCCATCAATAGTGCCCGCAGCAAAGCTGTGTCCTAAGGCTGGTTTACATGTTTTAACCTAAACCAGGAAGGGAGAAAAAAGGCAAAAAAGGATAAAAGCTAGTTTCCCTCAGCTTGCCAGGTGCTGCTGTGGGAATATGGCCTTCCTTTCTGCCTTCTGCCCAGGCCCCAGGAGCCCCCACTCTCACCGTGTGTGTGGCATTGAGCTCCACAGAGACATCACTCATGTTCACCCACTGGTGGGCTGAGCTGAGGGGTCCCCTGACCTCTTGGGAAGCCTTTTCATACAGCTCCTAAGGGACACACAAGGTGGAAATCCCTGAGGAAGAAGCAGTCAGAAATCCACCTCTGCTGGAATACAACTGCATGGATTAATTCTCCATTCTGTTGCCACCTCCAGGTGTTAAAGCAAGAGAGTGTTTCCCAAGCTCCCAAGGTGTTCCTACCAGCCCATCTCTACTCCCTGCATGCCCTGAGCCCTGCAGGCTCTGCCTGTCCCAGGGAGGGAGGACACTGCTCTGCAGTTTCACACATGCCTTTCTTTTACAGCTGAAAGAGGCACCTATTTCTCGAGGATGGCAACCTCTTGCCCCTTTTGGCATTGCTCGCAGCTCAGACAAACAAGAAATGCTTTCTGTGAGAAAGAAACACTTTGCTGTGTTCACTTCTGAGAACTGCTTTGACTTTACCATGTATTTACCACACAGCTGACACCTAAGCCTTTCAGGTCTACAGGGCATGGTTTTCCAGCCCATGTGCCTCGAGTTGGTACTTAGAAAGAGTTGTCACAATTTGTGCAGTTTAATGCCATTCCTGGAAGGAATTGAGGGTGTAGCCTTTGAAGGTCAGAAGTCCCAGATGTTAGAAACAACAGCAATGCTTTCCCTCACTGTTTCATACACACACCAGGGCACTCTGACTAAGACTATCTGTCACTTGCAAGCCACGATCAGCCTGGAGGGAGTTCAGGGCAAGCACTTGAAATGGCAATTCAAGGAAACCATCACCATCAAGCCCCCTGCTCTTTCTCCTCTGCTGGACACCTTCCAGTTCCTACAAGCTGCTGTCCCTTAAACATTGCCAGAAACTCTCCTTGCACTGACTGCTCCCACATTACACGAAGCCACAGGAGGGGAACCAGTAAATGCAGGTGGCAAAAGGGAGCCCACAGGAGGAGGACTCCAAGCAGGGCAAGGTAGAGTAACTTCTTTGGGTGTTTAATCTGGCACGTTTGAACTCATATTCCTTTTATTTTGGGAGTGTGTTGACGACAAGGGGTATGTGGTGCTGTCTCTGAGCTCTGAGATGTGTGCATGGAAGGGAGGGCGACATGATAGGGGGAACATCCATACTACATCCTTATAAAGACTATTGAGATTAAAAACCTAAACTGGCATTTTGAAATTACAACACCTACAGTGATGCACCTGAGTAAAAGTGTGTGCTTTCTATTCTAAATGTAGGTGTCTACTCAGATATGTTATATCAGAGGAAACTTTCCACTACCATTATAATTTCTTACACTGTCCTAAGCTTGTAATTTCCAGGCTCTAAGTCTTCTTAACGACAACAGATTGAAAGATCAATAGCAGATTGTAAACCTCATTCGCTCTTTTAAATAAAAAATAAATAAAAAATCAAGAAACTTTTCCTTAGGCATATCAATGTGGACTTCAAAGCAATGTAAATCTTCAAACACTCACAAAACCAGGAAAAAGATAGGTAGAATATAGAATATCCTGAGCTGGAAGGGCCCCACAAGGATCACTGAGCTGTTTAAAGAAATGGACATGCACTACTGTCAAAACAAGCACTGAAAAACACACTTCTGAAGCAAAATACTTACCTTAGCTTTCAAGTAGATGTTTTGTCCTATAATCCTTGTACTCTCAAACATGTCATTCCCAGGCCCCTTGGCCATGCACATCGCTGCCTGGTAAGAAATTTGTTGAAGTGGTGGTGCTGAGTTACTGTGGACCCCTCGTGGCACTGCCAGGTGGGCGAGCTCACAGGTGCTTGTCACACTGTGCCAACTGATGGCTTCTTGCAAGCCACATCAACAGCTGGCACTGCTGCACCAACCTGTACAGCAGGATGGACTGAGGTGTGGGCTGGAGGGCTAGCAAAGGGGGGCGTGGGGCAGAACTTACCCCTCCAACAGGACAGGTGCTCTGGGGGTTGTCGCATGATTCGCCTGTGTTGACGCAGCTCGGGCCCCTGGTGTTGGGTGACACATCTCCCAGGTTGGAGGAGGCAAAGGCAGCCACAAAAGAGCCCTGCCAAACCCAGAGGTGGTCAGATGGACTCCAGAGCCTTGCAGTGGTTGGAAACACCACGTGCAGCTTTCCCTGGAGCTGCTGTTACACCAGCTGGTGAGCATGTGATATTATCATCTCTTAACTCTTTTTCTTGTAATGCTTCTAGACACAACGTGCTCAGCAGATCATACAGCTAAATATTGAGTCCTGCAAACACTTCTTGGCGTGTCAGCTCTCACTGACTTGCACCCCTAATTATGCACAAGGGTTGAGTCTTGTTAAAAGCTTCTTGATAATCCACTAAAGAAAGAAATACTTGCAATCAGGAGTTAGGCAGAATTCCTCAAATTTCCATTTTTGCTATGGACCACAGTTGTTCCTCTGCCCAGAGTATTAAAAGAGAAATTGGGCAGCTGTTTGAGGTACACACTGCAGATACACTCAGGACACCCTCTCAATCTACTCTTGACTCAAAGTGCCTGTGAAATGGGTTCATGTCCACAGTCATATTTCAGGACAAGTGATGTTTTTTAGAGGAGTTGTGTTTGCACTCTGAGGAGGGCAAATCTCCTGGGTAAATGCAGATGACAAGGCAGAACTGACTGGAAGCTGTAAGAAAGAAGTGGGGCTGAGCAGACACTTGATGCCACACCACAGATGGAATATATGGGTCCCTTTGGACCAAGTATCCCACACACATATAGTATAGAGCTATAGAATGGTCTGGGCTGGAAGGGACCTTAAAGATCATCTTGTCTTCAGCCTTTCAGACACCTTTCACTAGACCAGGTTGCTCCAAGCCCTGTCCAGCCTGGCTTTGAACACTGGCAGGAGTGGGGCAGCCACAACTTCCCCGATTTCTCACACTCAAATCAAAATAAATTTGGTTCATTATTAAAGCCTAAATAAATGCCACTGTTTACCAGTTCAGAAAGTCAGGAATACACCTTTCAATTTCTCTTCTCTAGAGGATGAAAGTAACTAAATCATGAGCATTCATCTCTGTCCTTGTTATGCTGTGTTTACCCTGCTGTCCCTTCTTTCCAAGGGTTGGAAGAACCCACTGCAGCCCTTGGAAAGCAGCACCCACACCCTCCCCGCTGCAGCCCTTTCCCACCCAGGTGTGTCAGGGCTCCTACCTCTCCTGGGAGCACCCCTTGGTTCTTCTCCTGCTCGAAGAGGTAAGAGGCATAGCCCATGTTGTCGCTGTTGACCAGGCGGTTCGTGTTGTTCATGCTGACGGGGTGCACAGCAAACCAGCTGAGGGGGCACAAGAAAGGCACTGCTCAGCCTGGGTGCTCTCAGGTGACTCGTGGAACTTTCTTTGGGACAATACAGACACAGGCTGCTGGTACTTAGGGATGGATTAAGGAGGGCAGACGGTTCCCTTCCTCTCCCTTCCCAGCTGGGAGGGCTCATGGCTATGACTGTGCAAGTCTTGAGGCCACGGGAGTCTGGCTCTTCAATCCAGAGAATTATGTTTGGCAGGGTTTTTTATTTTATACTTCAAAGAAACAAGGAGGAGTCAATGATGTTTAAAGGGGGAAAGGAACACCCTCAGTCTTCCCAAAAAAAGAAAGAAAGAGAATATGGAGAAAAACCTTCTACTTTGGTGGTCAGTACCTGATAAGGCCTAGCTCTTGTCCATCCTCAGCCACCATTTTCAGCAGCACCATTTCTTTATCCGTGTTGGATGAATACCTGGATGGAAAAAAGGCAGGGAAAGCTCATTGGCACCAGAGCTGTAGTCACACTCTACATCGCTTTGACAGGTTGAATCTCCATCAGGCTGAACAAGGAAATCAGAAGGTTATTCCAGGCATTACCAGAGCACAACAAGACCTTAGAGAAGAACCTGAGAACAGCTGTGAAGGCGAGGGAAGAGTTATGGCTCTCCTCAGGTGCTGCTTCTCCAGGGGATGGAGAGAGCAGCTCTCTCCAAATACAAATTCATGCACCAAGGATGGCACTTTAATGCCAGCTGATTCTCTTTTATATATAAATATATGTAAATAAAGCATAAGTTCACATCTTTGACCAATGCCTCACGTGCTTGGAAGAAACAACAACTACTTTTAAGCCCACTCTTGAAACTAATGTCTGGGGGCACTGCCCAGCACCCAGGGTGGAAACAATGTCATTCTGTCACAGTCTTGGCTTGCTGTTTTCAATCTTCCCATAAAAACCAGCAGCAGCAGCTGTGAGATAGCTGGGTCATGGTCCCAGCTGTAGGATTCCCTCCAGGGCTCTGTCTCCGCCCTGCCTGAGGAGGTTTTACCTGCTTCGCTCGGACGCTGGGTTGGCGAGGTAGGAGAAAGGGCTTCTGTTGATCTGGCTGTTTTCCACAGTGCCTCTGTTTATAAAGAGCCTTGCTCTCTTCATGCTCTCATGGGCTATATCTATGCTCTGGAAAGCAGGGAATATTAGTCGTGTCTGTGAGAGCACCTAGAAAAACTCTTTCCTTCCCTTACTGTTTGTCCCCAACACCTTCTTAGGAATTTGGGGGTACTTGCTTGCTTTTTTTCTCAAGTAGTCTAAAATTCTAGAAATCTATAATATTTTGAAACTACACCAAACTGTCTCCAAAGCAAGAATTCTGCTTTGTGATCTGCTAGAGACAAACCCCCCTCCAAGCGTGTCGGAGGCTGTGACACTGAGAGGTGGTGCCAGGGACACCACAGCGAGAGCTGTGTCAGTCCCAAAGCTGCCCAGCTGGGGGACACTGACCTTCACAATGCCATTGACAATGGCGTTGAGGGATGGCCTGATGAGCCCCTTGCTGGTGATCCAGAAGAGGGTGTACTGGAAGTATCCCCCGGGCCCCGAGTGCGTGTGGGTGCCGCTGAGGATGACGTTGTCCTGCCGGTACAGGTCACCGTACTTGCTCTTCAGTCTCTTGAGCACCTAAGAGGAAAGAGCTGGTCCTGAAAAAGCCTTTTCCGAGCCCAAAGGATGCAGGGATTTGTGCCAGCCCTTGCAAAATACCCAGTGATTCATCCTCCTCACTCCTTTCTTTCTGCCTGATGCTCCCACATCAATGGCACAAGTAGGTTATGGATGCGGACTTGGCAAAAGCCTCAAAGGGGTAAAAGCTGGTAAGTGAAGACCTCTATGGCCAACTTGAAGTGAATCCCAGACCATCCAGGGACTCCAAAGTTCTCCAGCACCTCCTTCTCTCCTCTCTGGTGCTGGAGACCCAATGTTATACAATCACCATGATAACACACTGATCCCAATGCACTCCTGATAATTTTTCCACTAAGAGAAGCATGGGCAAAGTCCAGTCTCACTTGCTGAGGGATGGAAAGCACCTTTTCCTCAGAGACACAGAACCCCTCCAAGATGGAAATCCCAAAGCAAAGGGCCAACGTGCTGCAGTGTTTGATATTATTTAATGATGATTATTAATATATAACCCTAAATAAACTACAACCTCAATGCAAATACCAGCAACAACCCACTCCTTTCCAGCCATGTACCTCCATCCTCACTCTCTGGGACATCATTCCTATGTCAGCGCTGACAAACACCACCCTCTTGGAGTCCTCAGGGTCTGCCACGATGAAGGCTCGGCTGTAGAGGTGTGTGAGGAGCCCACCACCCACCTGGTCTGCGTTGGCATAGCCCATCTGGAAGGGAAGAGCTCCGTCAGCTCCACAGAGGCAAAATGCTGAGGGATGTGTCCATCTGCATGGAGTTTTCTGAGTAGGTTTGCCAGGGCATCAGAGAACTCATTCAACATACAATTTTGAGAATCATTGAATGGCTTAGATTGGAAGGGACATTAAAGTTCATCTCATTCCAACCCACTGCCATGGACAAGGACACCTCCCTTCACACCAGGTTGCTCCAAGCCTCAAAGAAATTTCACCTAATGTTTGAAGATCATTCTCATTTGGAAAGACAGAGGCACTAAACCAGAAATCCTGCAAAAAATACTGTTAGGTGTTGGAAAATCAGTAATTTGCCAAGCCCATTTTCAGTTCCCCCAGCTTACCAGAGGAACTTGTGCCACTGGCCCAGTGCAGTCAGCTCGACCTACACCCACCAGGTAGCTTTCTGTTTCTGATACGGTGTTGGAATCTATAAGGACAATCAATAGCAGATCAGCGGACACATGAACGAGCAGAATCAGAGACAGAAGAGGCAACCCAGCCTTCTCTAAGAGAATCCACCCTGAAAGCTGCTCAGCATCCCCAGAGGACTCAGCAGGCCTGTGGGCAAGGGGGTCCAGCTGAGTCCTGTGCTTGGGCAGTCAGCATGGTCCAAGTGTGCTGAGCCTGTGAAGGCTTTTGGGGTGGCAAAGGGTGGACCAAGCATGAAGAACTACCGAGGGAGCTCACAAGATGGGGCCACTGGTCTATGGAAAATGTGTGGTGATGCCCAGTGAGGGGGAAATAAGCCCATTTAAATGCCCCAAGCTCCTCACTGCCACACAGGCACCAGATCCAAGGGGGAAGGTGCTGTTTCACACACAAAACTCAGCTCAGCAGTGGTAAGAAAAAGGGAATGGCATGTCAGGAACTACTGGGAAGGACTAGTGAATTAAAAACACCCATATTTTCCCTGGTGCCTCCAACATATCCTGCATCCAGTGCTGGTCCCTCTCAAAAAAATTGAAGCAGAGCCATTTGAAGGTCAAAGAAGAGAAAAGCAGCCCTGAACAATGATCTCCAGGCAAAGGGGAGGAACAGTACTCCTGCAGGAGACTGTGTCTCAGCCCAGCCATCATGAAGGTGCAGAAATCCTTATGGGATGGACAAACTCATGGAAGAAAAGCTATGGAGGGCTATCAAATAATAATAGATTAAAAAGGTTATCTGCATCTCAGGAAATTGCAGAGCTACAGATCACTGGAGACTGAGAAAACACTGTGGGAAAACATCCAATATTTCTGTTTGTGCCTGCTCTGTTCTCACAGCCTTCCTTCCCCAGGCAGCTGCTGCCTCTCAAGGCAGGAGAGCAGGATAAGGGGAGACCTTTCCTGGGCTGCCACTGAAACCAGAGGAGAAGTGAAACACTCACAGTGGCCACAGTGGACTGGGCCACCCAATAAAACTACCCTTCTTCCATCTCCTCCTCTTCCTCCTCCTCCAAGAGCTATGACATGGAGGAGAATCATTTGCAAGAACTCTTACATGTTACCCAAAAAGATGAAGAAACTGTGAGCCACATCCAGTTTGAGCTCACAATATAGAAGTTGGGAGGTCCCCCTGCTGCCATGTGAGATGACGCCGTGTCGAGGGGCAGAGTTAACCTGGGGCAGTGGCCAACACCTGCACCGTGCCTGGTGATGGGCTTGGAGGCAGAAATGGGTTGTGATGGGACTGCAACAACCCTGCAGGCCCTTGATGAGGTGCTGGGAGTGAGGGGCTCTGCAGAGACAGGGGAGGGAGGATGTGTGGGTCCCTGCAGCCCCTTGGTGAGGTGCTGGGAGTGAGGGGCTCTGCAGAGACAGGGGAGGGAGGATGTGTGGGTCCCTGCAGCCCCACCACCCCCGGGGCTGTGCATCCATGCCTGGAGAGATGCTCCTTCTACTTTGACCACCAGGCCAGTGCCCTGTTGTGGAGGAGCAAAAGGCCCATGCACAGAGATGGTGATGAAGGCTCAGCAGGGGCCCAGGGAATCTCTGTCTGTGTCTTTCCAATTTGAATGACTGCACTGGCTACACATCCTGGAGCAGGGTGTGAGGGTGGGACTGAAACAGCTCAACTTGCCCTTGCTGGGTTTGGGGAGGAAGTGCAAGACGAGGAGCACCACTGTCAATGCCGTCATCAGCGCCAGGCAGACGATGAGGATCACCTCCAGGCGGGAGAAGGAGCGCTTGGACCTCTTCCCACACATGGTGGGGGCACTGTGAAAGCAGAAAGGGACGGGTGGGACAGTGCCAGTGTCGGGCACAGCCCCCCCAGAGCACACAATCCTCCCTCAAAGAGCTGCTGAGGGTTTGTGTCCCCCATCCCACTGTCAGAACAGGCAGCAGTTGAAATAAGGATGGGAAGTGGAGATCTACCTTTCAATCTGCATAGGACAGCAAAAATATATCTCCTGTGAGCAGCAATCAGTCCCTGTCATGAGGCCTGATAGGGTGAGCACCCAAATTACTGACCCCACGTTTCCCAGAACACTTTGCTCACCCTTCCCAGGAGATCCTTTAAACAAACCCCACATTATTCCACCAGACCCTACATTCACTGAGCACCTGAAGGAGGTGCAGCAGCTTGAAGCTTCACAGCATTTCTGCTGCTCATGTGCTCAGAGTATGTAAGAAAACAATGTTGTTTCCATGATAAAGGTCAGTTTAGGAAACTCAGCGTGAGGAATGCACAGCCCATCTCAGGTCCAAGTGCAGTTCTGCCCTGGCTGGAAAAAGTGCTGGCTGTGGCAGCTTTCCAAAGATAAGAGCCTACGTATAGATGCTGGATTTCTTCAGTGTATGCAGAGCTCTTTGGGCTTGCTTTTTGGATGTTGTTCTTCCTTCTTAGACAGAGCTTTATTTTGGGTTAAAGATTAACAAGAAAAAGATATGTAAAATGTTGTTATGGGAAAACATGGTGGTTCACTCTCTGATTTGTCCTGCTCTGGCAGCTCAGAGTTGCATCCAAGAGCTCAGTCTTGTCCAGTGGGAAGTGACACTTGGAGCTAAGATGTGCCTTTAGCCCTTTCTTTAAGCACCTCTACAAGTTAGAAATAAACCTTTAAAACAGGTTTGGATGTTTCCATGTGTCCTTAGAAGTCGGAGAGGATAAAACTTACTGCTGATGCCATTACTCTGCCTGTGACCTAACCATGAGTCTGCCCCAAAGGACTGGTTCCTTGTTTAGGCTGGTGGGGGGTCTTTATGTCCTTGGAGATGCCCCCAACTCACCTGGACACAGCCCCAGGCAGCCTGTGGCGTTGGCACTGCTGGGCCTGACTGTCACAGAAGGGAGGTGGGGAAGATGGACAATCTGGACAAGAGAAGGCTCCAGAGAAACATGAGAGCCCCTTACAGTGCCTAAAAGGGGTCCAGGAGAGCTGGAGAGGGACTTGGGACAAGGAATGGAGGGACAGGACACAGGGAATGGGTTCCCAGTGCCAGAGGGCAGGGATAGGTGGGATATTGAGAAGGAATCCTTCCCTGGGAGGGTGGGCAGGCCCTGGCACAGGTTGGGCAGAGAAGCTGTGGCTGCCCCTGGATCCCTGGGAGTGTCCAAGGCTAGGTTGGATGGGGCTTGGAGCAGACTGGGCTGGTGGAAAGTGTCCCTGCCCATGGCAGGGGGTGGAAGGACATGATCTTTGAAGTCCCTTCCAACCCAAACCATTCCATCAGTTTGTGATTGTTCTATGATTAGAAAGGGAAGGGTGAGGCAGAGCCCCTGATTTTCCTGGTGGTAACATTTTCTTGTCATGGCACTTGGGAAAGCTCCTATCTTCAAGCTATTCCTCACAGTTAATGTGCCCTGGATACTTCAGCAAATAACTGCTGAAAAGAGCATGTATGGTCTTGGCAAGGCTGCAATGAGAAACACCACCAGAGAGCCAAGTGGTCACCCAGACTTGCTCCAAGTGACCTTTCTTATCAGCTTCTTTTGCCATGGTGAGCTACAACAGTTGTGATCGGGGCTGAATTTCACACAGCAACTATTCTAGTGGCAACAAACCTCTAATATTACAGGTTTCCCTCCTCCTTTTTATTCTCCAAGCGTGACATTGGCAGCTACACTTGGATAATCCATCTCACAGCAGCAGCCTCAGACACATCAGCACAATACACAGTCACACTTTTGATTATCCAACTGATTCAACCCAAATAATACTACAGGAAATAAAGGTTGATCCTATGGAGTCCCAGTGGAATCCCATGCAAACTTACCTGAGTTCCCTCACCTGTTCCAGCTGCCAGAGGAACGTGTCCCAGCTCCAGACCTGATCCAAGCTGAAAAGCTCAGCTTGGAAATTGTTGCTGTATAAGCCTGTGAGTCATGCACTGCATAAGATAAGAAGAAACCAATCAATAATTTCTACCCCACAAGGAGGTGAGAGAATTTTTTTTTCCCCTCCTGTGTTTATGTTGAGTTATGGACAGCACCTGCCTCTCTAAAATAACCTTTGCAGGATTGCACTGATCAGCTCTAGTGCACGAGGAATTCAGGAACAGGACTCTTTTCCTCCTCTTTGCTTCATCACAGCTTGACCAGCTTCCCAGTCTGCCCATGACTCCTCATCCTCGTGGAAGGGTGGGCCGCAGGGCTTCCAAAATCCACTGTGAGAATTTTAAAACAGGATTGCATTTTAAGTGTCAAATATTTTCTATTGATGCATTTTTATTTATTAAAAAATTATTAAAAACCCAGCAAATTCCATCTGTTTTCCTTTCAGATCCCAGATAGGTCTGGATAACTTCATGAGGTGCTAAAGCACGCTTTATCCAGAGGGTTTGGACAGTTTGCTCCTCCCAAAAGATGTGACTCTCTACATCCCTCAGATGATGAAGGCAGGGGAGAGGAAAGATTCAACCAGCCATACCCCTTTCTCCTTCCAACATCCATGCACTTTGGTGGGAATTTAGGGCTGGGGTCACCTCTGACACTTGCTGTCCCCTTTCATCCCCTCTTCTTTCATGCACCCCTAATCCAAGGGTTAACATTGCAGTTAGTGCTGAGCATGTTCTGCGTCATCCCTTCAAGGTCACGTTCAGCACTGCCCTTTGGCTCGGTGAGTTTTGGACTGGCTGGTTGGGAGAAGCACGATTTACTGATACCTTATCTCCTCACTGCAATTCCCAAGGGATCTGCCTGCCCCTGTCACCAGTGGAGAAACAGCTTGCTTTGCCATGTGGGATGACAGATCTCCCTGGCCACTGCTGTGCCACTGGGAACATTCATGTCACGAAGGCATCCCAAACTGTGTGACAAAACCATGGAGCTATTGCTCTGCTGTCACAGGAAAGGTCCTGGGACCTCCATTCAAGCCTATCTGCTAAACCATGTCCAGGTCCTGAGCAGAAAATGGGAACAATCACCCCCTCACTGGGGGCATGTGGCTTATACATACCCAAGATGGTCTCCAGTGCCCGGGATCCTGGATGGAAGGGGCCTCTCAGCCCCCACAGACCCCATAACCCTATTGGTTTTCACAGCCCCCACAGCCCCTCATGGACTCCAGTGCCCGCACAGACCCCATAACCCTTCACAGCCCCCACAGCCCCTCATGGACTCCAGTGCCCGCACAGACCCTATAACCCTTCACAGCTCCACAGTCCCCAAACCCTGACAGACCCCACAACCCCCAGAGGCCCCAGAGCCTTCACAGACCCATAGACCCCACAACCCTCAGAGACCCCAGAGCCCTCACAGACCCACAGACCCCACAACACTCAAAGATCCCAGAGCCCTCACAGACCCCATAACCCTCACAAATCTTGCAGTCATCAAAGTCCCCACAGCCCTCACAGCTTTCACAGCCCCTCACAGACCCCACAGATCCCACAGCACTTCATTCCCCAAAGCCCTCAGAGACCATACAGCTTGCACAGCCCTCATGGCCCTCATAGCCCTCATGGCCCTCATAGCCCTCATGGCCCCCATAACCCTCACACCCTCATGGCCCCACAGCCCTCAAAGCCATCCCAGCCCTCACAGCCCCCACGGCCCTCATGGCCCCCACAGCCCTCATGGCCCCCACAGCCCTCCTGGCCCCCATGGCCCTCACACCCTTACAGCCCTCACAGATCCCGTATCTCTCACAGCCACTGTAGCCCTCAAGGCTGCCATCACGCTCACAACTCCCATATCTCTCACAGACCCCACAGCCCTCACAGATCCCATATCTCTCACAGCTCCCATCACCCTCACAGCCCTCACAGCTCCTGTAGCCCTCAGAGCCACCACGGCCCTCACGGCCCCCATATCCCTTTCAGACCCCATATCCTTCACAGCCCTCTCAGCCCTCACGGCCCCCATATCCCCTACAGCCCTCATGGCCCCCATATCCCTCTCAGCCCTCACAGCCCTCACAGTCCCCAAATCCCCCATATGCCCCTCAGCCCCCACAGCCCCCACGGCCCCCACAGCAATTACAAGCCCTCCCATCCCATGCTGCTCACTAAACAAAGGCCGGCCAAAGCCCTTCTTCCCACGAGGCAGGATCCCATGGCAGGAGATACCCCTTTGGAGCGGAGCCATCAGCAGAAACCCTCCTGTGCCTTGGCAAGGACACCCCGGGCACGACCCTGGCAGCACCACACAGACCTTCCTCCCACCTTTCCCAGTCAAAACACCCCCCACAGCCCTGCCCAGGTGGGTCTGTGGGGACGAGGGCTGAGGGGACGGGCAGGGTGGCACGGGGCTGGACTGGGAGCTCAATAATATTGAAATATTATTTCAGTGTTGTGCTGGGGTGTCTTGCCTTACCAGCCTCACCCTTGCATTGCTTTGCCTGGACAACCAAGTCCTGGTGATATTTTGCTGCTGACTAATAATTTATGCTCAGCCATGTGAACACCCCAAAATTCCACACATGATGTGCCTTAGATCTGTCTAGAGAGCAAATGCAAATGGGTTAAATCTTCCCCAGAAGTGGAAAATATTTTGCCTTCCATCACCTGAAGGAGGAGAAAAAGATAAACATGCATTTTCTGTCTCATACATAATGTTACTGATCCCAAAAGTGAAGCTGCTCCCCCACCTCAGCCTGGCTGAGGTTTCCCACGAGGTAAAATGCAGAATGATGTCACGAAGAGGTCTTGTGACCAGGCACGGGGAGGTCATCCCTTCATGGGATGAACCGACATGGAAAAGTACCAGATTTTCATTTCCCTGAACAGCAGCACAGACTGGATGGTGAGGGCAGTACTGGAGGAAGCATCAGCAGCTCTACCAAAAAGGTGACTGTGGATTTAAATATATATAAATATACATAAAAGTGATCTGGCTGCCAGGGGGAATGGGAAATAATGTTTCAATCATTCTGTCAAAATGCAGGTGATGTGAGGAAGTACATGGACTAAAAACACCACTGAATCCCAGAATGGTTTGGGTTGGGACAGGGACACCTTCCACTATCCCAGGTTCCTTCAAGTCCCATCCAACCCGCCTTTGAGCACCTTCAAGGATGGGGCAGCCACAATCCCTCTGGGCAACCTGTGCCAGGGCCTGCCCACCCTCTGAGCAGAGAATTTCTTCCCAAGATCTAATCTAACTCTGCCCAGTTTGAAATCATAGCCCCACACACCTGAGCAGCCCTCACTGATGGAAGGAACAGAGCTGTCCCTTGGGGCCAAGGGGGAGAGCAGGGCAGAGAAATGGGTAATGCCCCCTGCTCCCTGCCTTCCTTTAAACCTATAAAATATTGAGGGGAATGCAAAAGACTCACTTTGGTGGGAGAGCTGGGGTTTGTTTCTGGGCAGAGGTCAGTGAGTACAAGTCCCTTGTCTGTACTCTGGACTTAGACTGGCAGCTCAGACTCATCATGCCCGACCTGCTCCACCTGGAAGAAGCTGAAATGAACCAAATTAACTCCAAAACAAAGGGCTGCTCTAGTAAATCCTCTGCCAATGTCTCTCTCTCCCAGGGAAAATGAAAATCAGTGGTTATGACAGCAGCATGCAGCATTTATCCCAGTCCTTCCTGAGCCCTGGATGGGTGTTTTGTTCAAACAGGCACAGCAGCAGCCCCAGGGACATGGCACTTACCTGGGATGTGGGAGAGCCCAGGGAAGCATCGCTCTGAGGAAGAAGAGCCAAGCAGCAAGTGCAAAGCAAAAGAGCTGTGGCACAAGACTGGGAAAACCTTCCTGAGGCTCAAAACCAGCAGTACAGAATTGGGCACATCCAACTTAATTCCCAGTAGGTTTCTTTGGGGGAAAAAAGGTCAGAAAATGAGCACCTGCAGTGGAGTTGTGGGACCCACCTGCTCCCAAGCCTTGCGAGGTATGTGCTTCTTTCACCACCGTGGTACCACAGAAAATCCTTAGTTGGAGGGGACCCACAAGGACCATCCAAATCCAACTCCTGGCCCTGCACAGGACAGCCCCAATAATCCCACCATGTGCCTTAGAGTGTTGCCCAAATGCTCCTTGATTTAAACAAGGCTGCAGAAGGGACATGCAAAGGGTGTTGTGCTCAAATCTCGATGCTCACCAGCACTCCCTGACCAGCCTACAGTGCACACAGACAGCCAGGGGCAGAAAAGGCATTAAGAGGATGTAAAAAGAAACCATAAATCCTTCTGGCAAATATTTGTGGCCAATACCTGCTGAATGGGATGGGAAAGCTTGCTAAAACAGGAACCTGTGGTGGTTTGTCTTTGGGCTTTTTTTGGGAGCAGGAAAAGGATAAGTCAACAGTCAGTGCACCGAGCTGTCTCCTGAGTAAAACAGGAGGGGGAAGGTTGATTTGGAATTAATTGCTCTTTCCAGAGCACAGGAAAGCAAAGGGAGCATTATCCTTGTGTGGCTCACTCTCCACAAAGACCTCCCACCCCCGCATTTAAGGGTCTTTAAAACCTTCCCCATGTGGCAGAGCTAAAGGCTAAATGGGGATGGGTTCCGGCAACATCAAATCCACACTCCTGGCAGAGATCTTGTTTGCCTGGGTCTCAGCCAGGCATCTCCACCTCCAACTGTCCTTTTCCAACCTTTCCTGGGGGAGAACCCTCTTTCCCATTTCAGCACCAAGCAAAGCTGCACGTGTGCCCAAGCAGCACAAGCTTCTCCACACAAGGCAGATGCAACAACACAAGGGGACAATGTAAGAATATCCCGAGCTGGAAAGGACCAACAAGGATCAAGCCCAACCCCTGGCCCTGCACAGACACCCCAGCAACCCCACCCTGCCCCTGAGAGGATCACCCAAACGCTCCTGGAGCTCCGGTAGCCTTGGGGCAGGATCCATGCAGTAAGTCAGACACTACAATGCAGAATTCAGCAGATTCCATTTAATGTCATGTGCATATATATCCATACATTTACTTATGTCAATGGTTTTGATGTGCGTGATGCCAGGTCTTGAAAAATCTACTCGCCGGTTTAGGTCTGGGAGCTTGAGCTCTCTCCAGAAACAATCCCCTCAGCGTGGGTTTGGGCTTTTTAAAAACTGGCTTTGAACCCCAGGGCTGCCAAGATAAAGCTGTGAATTGAAGGCAGAGCACACAGAGCTGCGCCCTAAATTCTCAAGCAGATCTGCAAATGCTGTTGCAAAGGGTTTGGCCGAGGAACCCCCTCCCTCCTTCCTTCCCTCCCAGGGAGACAGGGAACTGATAAGGAACCAGTCGGTCTAGTTCAGCATCCCAAGCAACAGCAACACCCCATCAGCTCCTCAGGAAGCTTTCAGCCAAGGCTGAGGAGCAGGGCTGAGAAGTCGAGATAAACCACCCCCAAAACAAAGAGAAAAGAAAGAAATGCCACTGTCACCAGCAGGGCTGCACAGAGATGTGCTCTCCTTTCCTTCTTCCCTGGTGTTGGCCAGGCAGGAGCAGCAGCGCCGAGGGTGGGTGGGTGGGTGCTCAGCCTGCCCGTGCTCCCTCCCAGAGGCTGGGGTAGATTTTTCAAGGCCTGGTGGTGGCTCCCAGGAAGGTCTCCCACCTCCCCCCCGCCCCGGCTCCCGCACGCTCCCAATCGATTGCATAGCATTTATTTCACATAAGGCACTGTGTTGCCCAACAGCAATTCCAGATCAATGCAGTTTCCATACAGTCCAGATTGGATGGCCTACAGTGCAATAACAGCAACTTAAAGGCAAGGTTTGGAAGAATAAACCCAGCTTTAAATTTCAACTGAATAGTAAAAAGATAAAGAAAACTACATTTTTCAAAAGCCTTTTTATTTTCCTTCACCATTGTTGTTTTACAATACAAATATCACCTTGTGAATACACGAAAAACCTACAGAAGATAACTCTGCTTCACGTAAAATACAGAATGGATATATATATTTATATATATATTTTTCTCTTCTTCATTCTTTTTTAAAAAAACTATTTTGTTCTGCACATTGGCAAGTTTAGGATAGGATACTTCCCCAAACATACAGTATGTATGGTAGGAGTGAAACTTAGAATTACATGCAGTTTCTGCACAAATATTTTAAAGAAATAGATTATCTTTGTTGTTTTTCAACAACACCTCAATAGGGGATGGAGAAACAATTCGTAGTTCACTCAGTGATCATTTGTAAAATTCTTAGAAAACAGGAATTCATGGCTGTTCTGCTTTTTAAAATCCAGCTACCACGAATAAAGTGATTCTTTTTAGCTTGACCTGCCCACAATGTGTGAGCAAGATCGGACCCTTTTTATTTGGTGGGGTGGTTTTTTCCCTACACATGGCAATTGCAACATTATAAGCAAATTTCCAGTTTAATTTAGCTATAAATGCAAAAATTAGTAATTATATAGTATATATATAATTCCGCTTTCATGGAATACTTTATTTTAAATAAAAACATTTAAGACTGCCTACTGACCATACAATCAAGACAAGAAAGGCACTAGAAACATAGACAAATCTCTCTCTCCCAAGAAGCATTTTCTTTAAATTTTAACTCTCTATTCTCTGACATGTAAAAATCTTTTTAAATTTCTTTTTTTTTTCATACACATTTTGAAAAATAAAGTTAGGAAATACTTAGAAAATCACTTTACATTTTTTTCTCTCTTTTTTTTTTGTTTTTTTTTGCACTTTTTGACACAGTCAGTCACTGCAGATTCTACAAAATCAGGATTACCAAACCTTTCTGTGTCTATCATCTTATTCGTAGCACGGTGCAACAGGTAGAAAGATTTCTTGATTTCACCCAAGGCAGGTATTTAGAAACCTTCATATAGTCATTTGCTAGAAAATGGCTTACAGCCCAATCTTTGGGGCAAGAGATATGAAAAGTATGTTTTCCCAAGAAAATAATATGCTTTGTTCCCAGACGTGACTGGAAAGACCAGAACTCATGATATAAAAGCTTTCATTTATGTTGTCGCATCATATACAAAGGAACATGGCGATGGGTCAATGCAAATCCCAAATCTATTAACAAGAAATGTGTAACAGTGCATGATAAGTTAAATTTTCTTTATTGTTGTCCAACGCAGATCCTTTGGAGAGAAAAAAAGATCACAGTGCTTACCAGGTAACTGAACAGGTCGAGTCAGGGGAGCTGTTAAAAGAAAGGGTTAGGGCGCAGTGGGTTGATTCTCCATATGGCATCTTCTCTCGGGGGGGTGAGCACTTGGGACGGGTCCCTGGGCGGCCAGGGGCACTTGGGACAGTCCTTGGCTGGCCTGGCCTCACGTGTCGCTCGCCAGGCGGCTGTACCTGACCCTCACCTGGCGGCCCCGCTGCAGCGCCGGCCACCGGAAGGGCCAGTGGTAGGAGCGGGGCACAATGCCCTGCACGTTCTTCTCAAAGTACTGGAAGGGCTTGTACCACCACACCCTGGCCAGGAGGTTGGTTTGGGAAGCTTCTTTTAGCACCTGGGGGAAGGGAGATGGAAAGGAGAGGGTTACAGCAGGGTGGGTCACTGGCTCACACAACAGCCCCAATGCCACAGGGACAGCCTGCTCGCTGCTGCTTCCAACAGCTCCTGACACCCAGACACACCTCCCACACGCACCTGCACGGCCAAGGGGCAGCACAAGAGGAGCTGCTCCACCACAGCCTCACTGCACACACCCCAGTGAGGCCCACCCTCCTTTCCAAGACCACACTGGTTTGATGGACCCACGGGAGAAAAACGAACCGTCCAAACATCCTCTGCCTTGGGAATGAAAAGCCCAACCCACAGCACAGTTGTTACCACGAGTATCTCTGAAATTCCACACAGCTCAAGAATGGCTTTGGAGCCTACGAGGGAGGAACACATCAACCCATCTGGAGGAGGTCAGGAGAGCCCTGCCCTGCCCTCCACATGCCCCCAGACTGCTCCCACCCACCCTGTTCCTTCTCTTAGCCAGGAGACAGAAGGAGGGGGCAGGCCCTGAGGGAGTTATCCACCCACACTGCTGCACATTTCCCACACCACAGCCAGGACACACTGAACCCACCCACGGCAAAGGGCAAGCACAGGGCTGTTCACTGAGCTTTACCTCCAGGCCGAGCTCACATATAAAATAAAGCCACTTCTCCTTTTAACTTTAAGCTCAGGCACAAGCCCCAGCCCTCTGCACACAGAGCAGCACAAGGAAGGAGAGACTGGCACACAAAGGTGTGCTCAGGGAAGAACCCAGGGACTGGCATTTCCCAACATCTCAGCAGCTTAGGGAAGCAATGCTGAGCCACCTGCTGAGTCACATCATGCAGCAAAACAGGTAGGTTTCCACACAGCCATGCCAAGGCTTTGCTGAAGTAAGTCCTCACCAGGACTCACGGCAATCCCAGCCACTCAGCACCTGCTCTGACAGAGCCCAGGAGCAGATCCAAGGCAGGGAAGTCCACCTGGTGCTGTATGACAAGAATTATGGAGTCTGGGCAGAGACTGCCATCGGACACAGTGGCTCCCAAACTTGCTGACCATCAAAGTGCATCTCATTTGCAGTTGGGAGTAAGAATATACTACAGGATTTGACTGTGGTGTAGCACCAAAGCCAGTGGAATGATGGGTTGGTGGCCAAAAGGCCTTCAGAAGGGCTGGAATTTGATGGACTTCAAGGTCCCTTCCAAGCCACACCATTCAATATTGATTCTGTGATAACCCATTTCCCATCATGGTCTTTCTTAAACATAATTAACTGGAGGCATGTGCAACAGACAAGCAAAAATCTTTCACCACATGCACAGAAAACATTCATCTTCCCCCACCACCACCCTACTGCAAGCAGAGCCCCACAGACCCGAGTGGGAGGAACTCACTTGCTGGTTGGCCATTGTGTGGTACCACCAGAATAGTCTTGTAGTGATGTAGTAAGCCACCACCACGTCCACAGTGTAGTGGTCATGAGCAAGGAGGATACAGAACATCCCAACCATGCTGAGTGCCCAGCAAAGCCAGTGGTACCACCACAGTCGCCGTGGGGAATCTGCAAAGAGGCACAAGCACTGGTTATTTCAAAGCACAGCATTTTCAGGACCAATGGTGTCATTAGTACAGGTTATGGACTGCAACCCTGCAGGGAGATTAAAAGCAGGAATGCTGAGATCACAAAAAGTCCAATTCCCCTAAGGTGTAGGGGATTGTACTCAGGGGTAACAAGAGAAGGGTTATGAACTCTTTGAGAAAGGTATAATATACCCTGCTCAGTCAAATTAATCAGTCTGTGTTTAGATGGGATATTGGGCAGGAATCCTTCCCTGGGAGGGTGGGCAGGCCCTGGCACAGGTTGGGCAGAGAAGCTGGGGCTGCCCCTGGATCCCTGGGAGTGTCCAAGGCCAGGCTGGAGCACCCTGGACAGTGGGAGGTGTCCCTGCCCAGGGCAGGAGAACAGAACTGAATGGGTTTAAGGTCCCTTCCAACCCAAACCTTTACAACCCTTTTGGAGATGAAATTCTCCCTAATACCCAACCCAACCCTTCACTGGCACAACCTGAGGCCATTTCCTCTCACCCTGGAAAATGCAGATATTTTCACTTTGATTGCATTTACCCATGAGCACAACAATAACTCCTGAGTTCAGGGGGAACTCTAGAGCAGCCCTGCCCTGGGAGGAGCAGGAACTCACACTCTCTGATGAACAGGTAGGTGAGGGTCAGGATGACGGTGTGGCCGCTGTACAGGTAGTCACCGCACATGTTGTGGGAGCCCGTGATGGACAATCCTCCTCCAGCAATCAATTTCATGATCCTCCGCAGGTGGGATTCCCAGTCTCCAAAGAGCTGGGGGGAGAGGGAAACACAACAGCACGGTGAGACAGCAGCTGGAACCTGGCAGACCTTGAGGCAATGGGTTTAGCCAGCAACTCTGCCTTGTGGGTCTTCTCTCTCCTTGCTTTGATCCACAGGATCAAGCAGCACATCATTCCCAAAATCTGACAGCACATTTCTGGGGGAAAAAGACTGTAGGTGAGAGTGAGTTTATCAGTGCTTTGCACCTATTATAGCTGGTGCTCACGTGAGGCTTTCCTTCTGCTCTAGAGGCAAGGCACTCTAAAATAAATTAATCCATCTTGCTGGTAACAGCACAGGTCCTACTGCGACAGAAACCAGGATGGACTGGTACATCCAGCTGCCAAAACCAAGATATGATGAACAGAAGAGTATCTCACTCCAACCCCTAAAGGTCACCCTGGAAAAGTCTTCAGAATGATCCCTTTCCCCTTGCCAGTCCAACACAAACACCCGTGGTGTCTGTCAGAGCAGAGTGCTGAACCTCTGTGCCAGCTTTAAAAAGTGGAAATTAATAATTTCTGACAGGTATCAGCAGCTTCTTTGCAGGAATTAAATATTTCCTGCTAACATTATGACATGAACATTTCCTTACAAACATTAGAATGCTCCCCAAAGCCCACTCTTCCCAATCATATATAACTCAACAAGGTGTTGAGAGGTTATTCTTTTCCCAGTGTATTTCTATTTATAGCTTTCAAGAAAAGCCAGCTCAGCCTTAGCCTTCCCAGGGCAAAGAGGAGCACTACACAAGCCTGTCTCTACTCGAGTAACGAGAAGGATTTGCCAGCGCCGTAAATTCCCCAAAGTGGCAGATTTATTCACTGCAGCCCATAAATACCTGTGCTTTTTCCCTTTTAACTTCACAGCAGCCAACTGATCCAACACAGTGTTGACTCCTCTCCCACTCATTTCTCTTTCCAAAAGCTCTGGGTCCCTCCCAAAGCCACCCTTGGCTTGGCAAACACTCTGCCTTGGCAAAGTCCTGGTGTTAGTACCTTCACTGGCTGCATTTCCCCGAGGAATCCAAGTACTTCAGCTTGGTTTGTACGTGCCAATCCTCACCAGAGCAACGACAGCACGTGCACCAGGCCCATCCATCCCACCCCTGCCACAGGCAGGGACACCTTCCACCAGCCCAGGGTGCTCCAAGCCCCATCCAGCCTGGCCTTGGACACTCCCAGGGATCCAGG
>JAWMRB010000168.1:3274763-3285934 GCA_035584715.1 Xiphorhynchus erythropygius | reverse complement strand
TTCCACCAGCCCAGGTTGCTCCAGCCTGGCCTTGGACACTTCCAGGGATCCAGGGGCAGCCACAGCTTCTCTGGGCAAGCTGTGCCTGTAACAGGGGCCACAGGACCCCTGGTTAGCTGGACATACCCCCAACATCCCCTCAATCTTGGCCCCAGAGCTGCAGTCCCACAAAGGAGACATGTAGGGTGTACCCAACAGGATCATGCAATGCCTGGCCTGAACAAGGAGGACCTGAGTGATCAGGATCATGAATGACACATCTGTCGTCCTTCATGGCTTGGGAGAACAGCAGGCTCAGCCTGGATGAAATCAGGAACAGCAAACAATGGATCTTGGTGGGGGGAACACCAGGAATTTCACTGCTTGGCCAAGAAAAGCTGCCTCCCCCGGGAAAAGGTTCCACCCAGCCACTGGCTGCACTTCAGCCCACAGCTAACAAAGTGCTGCCCCACCAGGGCCCCTGGGCTTGCCCCGGGACACACCCACGAGTGGTGTTTGTCACCTGAGCAGGTGAGGAACCAGGTCCCATCCTGCCCTGTCATCAGGGCTGCACATCTGATCTTCACAGCAGAGCTGGCAAAGGTCAACCCTGAGCCACCAGGGGTCAGACAAGTGAGGAAGGGCCACCTGGCCTAATGCCCTCCTTTTGTTCTTGAATTAAGTTTCAAAGGGAAGGGATAACCCACACCACAGAAGTGATTCAGCTTTTTACAGCACTGAGTCAGCACCCGTGTGGTGGTTCACCATCCAAAGCCACGAGAACAAGGTCCTCCAGATAAAGCCTCCTCACTGGGCTCCTGTCCCCAAGAGCACCTCTCCTGTTCTTCCCTTTGGGCTGCTTAGTCACAGCTCAGACCTCTCACACTTCAAGACCTCTGCTCATTTTCACTTCTTTTAAAAAGAGAAATCTTAAATTTAAGGCCACTACCAAGCCCTGTGTACTAAAGGATCTTGTATTTTGCATGGTGGGGCCCAAATTATGTTCCTTCCTCAGTTCCCCAAAAAGAGCCAGTGAACAGGTGAAGAAGGAGATGATTTATGAGCAGAGGAGCCCCTCAGGACAGTGTGGGGCTGGGACTGATGCCCGGCTGCCAGAAGGGAAGGTGTTGTGTCACCTCTTACTGCTAAAACCACTTGACTTTGAACACATCATTCACAGCTACAGCAGCACGAGGGTTGACATCAGACCCTCATGGCCAGGCAGCCCAAGGTGTGCATTTACAGCCCTATAAATATTTTGCATTAACCACCCCCATGTGCTCTGAGGAGGGTGAGTGGCAGGTTCATTCCTCTGGCAGGCAGGTCCCCTCTTGCAGCTGTGACCAGCAGGAGGCAGCCAGCCACTCAGAGCCTGCAGATTCATTGCAGAGCTATGCTTTTGCTTATCTGGTGATTAGCTTTTGACATCCTTTGTGTTTGCCACTGCCTGCCCCGCCCAAGGGCAAGCAGAAAACCTACTCCACTGCTTTCTTCACACAGCAATATTCAGGTGCATGGACTAACCCCCTGCCTGCTGGGTTTCTGCAGGACTATAAGAATTTTAGGGTAGGGCTTTATATCAGGCACAGAACATATGGAGGTGGAGGGGATCCATAATATCATTAAGTCCAACTTCTGTCCCTGCATAGGACAGCCCAACAATTCCACTATGCCCTTGAGGGAGTTGTCCAAACCCTCCTGCAGCTCTGGCAGCCTTGAGGCCGTGCCCACTGCCCTGGGGAGCCTGGGCAGTGCCCACCACCCTCTGGGGTAAGGACCTTTCCCTGATACCAAACACAGCCCTCCTCTGACTCAGCTTTATGCCATTCCCTTGGATCCTGCTGCGTTCTAAACAAACAAAACCACCAGCTGAGTTCAGAATATCATTTTACCCAATTCCTGGGTTTTTCACACCTGAAAAGGGCTCCAGTTAATTGTGCAGGCAAACGCAACCAGTTTAGTTCCTTAGGGAACAGCTGGACTGAACTTCTTCCTTTCACACAAGCAGCTCACACTGCACGGCACCTATTTCAGTTTCGGAAACCAAAACCCAGAAGATCCCAAAAAGCTTCATTTCAATTCATTTCAACCAGTCTCTGCCCTCCAAACGCTGCCAGAAGCACTGGGATTTCAAAAGGTTTTACTTACTTGTATTTTAAGAGCAGCCACTGAACAAACCACAGTCCTACAAGGATCATGCCATTGATTTCACAAATAGAAAAAGCCCATTGCACCCGATCGAAGCGATCAAAAAATGCGTCTGGGAGGGGAGGCTGCACCTCCTTGGGAGGCACTCGTTCGTGAACCACCGAGATAGTCACCGTGGTGAAGACGAAGCAGGAAAGTGCATAAATAAAAGCCAGGAAAGTCTTGCCCCACTCCATGGGGTACTGCGAGCGCTCCGGCTCCGGCATAGGGATCTTGATCATCTCCTTCTTGAACCCGTTTGGCACCCCGTTGAGCTTGGCCTTGGCGCCGAAGCCGTTCTCGGCACCGCCGCCGCCAATGTGCCCGTTGGCGTGCCCGTTCTTGTGAGCCTCCATGTGGTGGGCCATCTTTAAAGTCTCAATCATGTGCAAAAGGCGCTGGCCGCTGTCGGAAGACACGCGGCAGAGGGGCGTCCTCTGGAAGTCCTCCTCCGTCAGGTTGATGAGGTCCTGCCCCGTGAAGCTGCGCAGGGGCTCGCAGTACTCGGGCACGGCATTCTCCGTGAGCCAGCTCGTCACCTCCTCGGGCGACCACAGCACCACCTCTTTCATCTCGCCAGGCAGCCGGGCCACAGGCTGGCATGGGCTTCACACGGGGCAGCAGCCACTGCGACCCCAGCGCGCCGGGGAGCTCCTCCTTGGCCTCATCCTGTCCCAGGCAGGGGCTTGGCCGGAGGCAGGTGCCGTGGCCTCACTTCATATTCGTGTTGGCATTCTTCTTCCTGGGGGGAGAGAGAGCCAAAAGCGCTCGTTAGGATGGCACTCGGAGTGCAGTTCATGGGCAGAGCTGGAACTCCTACAGGAGAACACTCAGATTCGACATGGACTGGAGCTCCAGCCCTGGGCACACAGCACTGCCCCTCCAGCCTTGCTGCTGGTTCCTGAGGAGCTTTGACACCACCCTGCAGATGTGGGGAGACTCTTCCTGCTCTGCATGTGTTCCATTTCCCATTACTGTGCAGCTCTGCTCCATAACCAGCACCCAAACTCCTCTTCCAACCCTCATGCTCACGGATTTCACAATCTACAGAGGGAATGTTTGGTGCCATTCCTGCCAGAAGCCTTTTCTCCCCCTTACACTCTGGTACCCCAATGCAATGTGTTGCCCCTAGTGATTGAATGGGAAGCCTGACTTTTGTTCTGCAAGGCAAAAATCACAGAATCCCAGAATGGTTTGGTTGGGAAGGACCTCAAAGCCCATCCTGTCCCACCCCCAGCCACGGGCAGGGACACCTTCCATTATCCCAGGGTGCTCCAAGCCCTGTCCAGCCCAGCCTTGGACACTTCCAGCTGCCATATCTAATGTACCAGGCCACCAACACCCCAAAAATGATGCGGTGAAAAAGGAAGTAACAGCATGGGGGAAAAAACCACTTTATGCTTTAAAAAGTCATATCAAGCCTTTATCAGCTTCATAAATATTTTTAGGCTCTTGCAGGGTACCAAGTGTTGGTGTTTCATTGCAGGGAGCAAAGTTGTGACTGAGAAAAACCAAAATAATTTACCCTACTGGCACGATTTGAGTTCAAGTGGTTCAGAACAGACACAGAGCTTTACAAACAAATGGGACCACGCTGCACACCAAGATATTGTTTCCCCTGCTCCCCCTAAACACAGTAAGAAACACAAGGTGCAGCTTTCAACCTGCTTTTCTGTGGAATGAATCGTGAGGGCTGAGCAAAGAAAGAGCTCTGGAGGAAGGACTGGCAGGACTCTGAACAGGCCCCCTCTCACTTGCCATGAATGTGCCCACATTCCAATCCCTGGAGCAACCAGGAATGGAGATGACTCTTCCCCCTTGTGGATATCTGTGTTGTTTTAAAACAGAAGAGGCGCCACAGCTCTGTTTTCTTGCTTGCTTCCAGTACAGAGCAACGCTTCCAGCCACAGATTGCTTCATTATTCAAGTTGTGTTTAGCAAATCAGTATTTAGTTACAGAGCTCTGAACATGGAAGAAAAGACTGAATTATGCATGGTAACCCACATGAGAAGCTCCTACAAGGCTGGCAGCTCAGAAGAAGGAGAGCAGCTCAGCTCTGTGTGCTCACTGTACTCCTGGTGGCCCGGGGCACAAAAACTCCCAGCTAATCCTAACAGCCTCCTCTATGGGATTCTGGGATTCTTGCTCCCAAGGATCATGCAGGAGCCCAAGTTATTTGGTTTTTAATGCTGTTCCAACACCCAGGCCCTTGCTGTGCAGCAGGAGCTCAGTCTCTTGTGCTGTTCCACGGCTCCATCTCCAAGCTGGGTGTTACAAACCCAGCCTGGCTTTGGGGCTGCCAGAGCACCCCACATACACCACGAGCTGGGGCAATATTAAAACCTTTTCAAGCCCAGTTTGCCACCCCCTGGCAACACCCTTGAGGATTCAGAATCCCCAGGATACAGGGCTGCACTGCCCAGGGCAGTGGTGGAGTCCCCAGCCCTGAGGGGATTAAAAAACATGTGAATGTGGCACTGGGGGACTGTGCTCCTGCTTTAAACTCACCCCCAGTGGTGCTATAAAAGGCACCACATAGAAGAGCAAAGACTGCTTGACTTCAATTTTATGACTTTATGGGATATGAAACATAAATCTACCACCCAAGGGCCTTAGTTGGTTTTCAAATGAGAAATCCCATCTCACACAGGCACAGACTTGCAGCCCACCTCGTCCTCTGTGGGTGGATGGATGGAGGGAGGGATGACAATGGGATGGATGGAGGGATGACAATGGTGTGGGGCTCACCAAGGAGCTGCTGAGCAGAAAGCTGAGTCCTCATGCCTGGCATTTTGGGGAGCACGACCAGGTGCCATCCCAGCCTGCTGCTCTCACACCACCAGCAGGTAAATCACTGTAAGCACCTCTTGTAAAGACAGAGTAACTGATACCCATGGGAGGAAGACTCAGAGGAAAGCTAATACTCTGCCAAGGACACAGGCCATGGAGTTGTTTGCCTTGCGAGTTAAAAGGAGGAAACCCAACTAGAATTTCTACCACCACCCATTAATCAAGCCTCTTTTTTGCACCCTGTCTAATGCAGGAGGAACAGGCAAGAAAACACCTTTACTAACACCTTGCAGCTTGTCACATTAAAAATCCCTCATTCCCCGTGGTATGTTCATGAAAGCTTCATCAGGTGCGGCTTGCAGAAACTGTACAGGAGACCAGCAGCCCTCACTGACCCCCTGGTTTCCACAAAAGGTCTTCTCCTCTACACAGAAGCTGAAGACGAAGGTGAGGACTAGCACTGGCCAGGCCACATCCATGGGTTCAGCCTGGTCTCACAAGGATGGGCACACCCAAACCCCCCCCCCCCCAAACTCTGGCACAGCCTCTTTAGGCCGGGCCAGGCCACTGAAACACTCCTTCCACCTGCAGCAGAGCTGCCTCATTAAGGAATTATGAATAACAATGTGATTACCATAAGAATGCCAACTGCACTGTGATAATGCAGAACCGGTATCCCAAAATAACTGGCACAAGACCCCATAGAACCAAACGACCTCACCAAGGGCTCCAGGCCCCACCTCCTCATGTTTACAGGACCTCTTTCCCCCTGTTCCCAGCAAACACTCAACTGCTAACTCAAAGCATGGGGAGGAATTGCCACCACCACTGCAATCTGCACCTGTGTGGTTGTAATCCCACAGCCACCCAACCCAGTGGGTCAAACAAGTACTGGAGGGTGCACAGTTCTAACCTGGGCTATCAAGACCTGTTCTGCACTGCTTTGCAGAGATGCTGCTGGGCACGAGGGCTGAAGGTGGGAGCATCCAACTCTCAGGGTAAAGGACAAGATAACCAGCCATAAAATCACCCTCTGGTTACACCTCCACTTCCAATCCTGGAATGGCTTGGGTGGGAAGCTCATCCAGTGCCACCCCCAGCCATGGGCAGGCACACCTCCCAACAGCCCAGGGTGCTCCAAGCCCCATCCAGCCTGGCCTTGGACACTCCCAGGGATCCAGGGGCAGCCACAGCTTCTCTGCCAGACCAAATCACACCTTCCTCCTGTTTGTGCTTTTACTCTCTAAGCTTTGCTGCCAAGGCAACAGTCACTATAGAAATCAGTAAAATAATCAGCCATTTCAACAACTCCTCACCCAGGAGCCAGGGAGACTTTCACATCCTTTCAGAAGCAGTGGGTGTGTTTCCCTTGAAACCCTGAGTGTCCCCTCCCAAACACCCCGAGGAAGTTGAGACGATGTCACCATCAGTGAAAACCAGTCAAAATGAGTGTGGTCCAGGGGTAAGCGCAGTTGTGGGGACACTGGTGACCTCCTGTCCCCTGGAAAACAAGCTCTGAGACCCACACTGATTATACATGCCCAGAAATAACTGCTGTAGGCATGGAAGATTTAATCCTTTATACACCAGCCCCCAAGCAAACACCCCAACCCCACTGGGCAGCAGGAGTTGCACACAGAGCAAGTGCCCTGGATGGAACTGGGAGCTCCTGTGCCTTTTCACAGCACAAACCAACCTGTAACATCAGGGGCTGAGTCACTGCCACACTCCCCTCTCTGCAGGCATTTCATCATCCCTAACAATAACACCCTGACACCTCCAGAACTGGACATCCTGTCCTGGCCAAGCACCTCTGCACGCCCAGTGTGCAAGGAAAGGAAACCCTGCCACCAATTATGTGCTGGACAGCACTAATGAGCTCTCAAGCAATGTTCCCCTCCCTCCAGGACAGCATGGAGGGCTCCCACAGGGCTCCAAGGTCAAACCCAGATGGAAAACACTGTCCTGTGGGCATAAAGTCAGAGCAAGTGGAGTGACTACTACGGAAAAGGAGGCTGTGATCAATATGCAAAGCAACACCCACACACCCTGAGCAGCTACTTATGCAGCCTCAGAGTGCAAAAAACCCTGCCTGCATACTACATAAATCCCTGAGCAGCCCATTTTCTTCTAAATTACTTTATCCCAAGAATTAAAAAACCCTCACTGTATATTTCCTATCCTAATTTAATAAAGAAACCCAGCAATGAAAATCCACTCGGAGGCTTAGAGCTCAGTCTAACAGCTCAGACCCCAAGCCCAGAGTTCAGCAGGGAGGATTTAAAAATTAAAGTACCTGTAGCCCATCTGAATACCCAAGCAGCTCCCCTCCAGATGGGAACCACCACCAGTGAGCATCCCCACCATGGAAATGTCTGTGGGCAAGTGCTGGGTCATCCAGACCCCTTTTACCCCTTTGCTTCTTCAAGAGGTCGAGGGAGGTGGTCCTGCCCCTTTTACTCCATTCTCATGAGACCCCACCAGGGCTCAGAGCAACCCAGTCCAGTGGAAGGGGCTGGAACTGGATGAGCTTTAAGGCTTTCCCAACCCAAACCACTCTGATTCCAAGCCCTCCATGTGTCTGCTCAACCTTCTTCCTGCTCCCTGGGGCTGGAGGGAGTTATGGGAACCAGCAAACACTGGACAAGGCTTCCCCTAACCAGCAGTCTCACCCCATGAGCAGTTGCTAAGCAGGGCTTTTGTTTCCACAGCACGGAAATCCTGCTTCCAGTGGTCTGGGGATGCAAAGGATGGGGTGGGGAGGGCAGGGCCTGCCTCCAGTGGAAGTCCCAAACAATTATTTCACACTGGGAAGTCTCCTCAGGCGTGGGAGGGAGAGGAGGCACCGGGGCCAGAGCCCCAGTGGGCACCCCCAGGCAGATGGCAGGGGTACCCCAGGCACCCATCTCTTCCTGTACTTGTCCCACAACCCTGATGTCTCAATCCTAAAGTGATTCAACACCTGCAATGCAAGTGGCACCAAGATGAGCTTATTTTTGAACAGCAGTAACAGGAAACCCACCCTCCAAACCCCCAGACCAAAGGCAAAGGGCTGCATGAACATATTCACAGACCATCACAAATCCTTAAGCATGAGTTTAGATGGAATGTTAGGGGGGAAAAAAGCAGCTTCCCTGGGAGGGTGGGCAGGCCCTGGCACAGGTGGAGCAGAGAAGCTGTGGCTGCCCCTGGGTCCCTGGGAGTGTCCAAGGCCAAACCTCCTTAGCTCTGTACACAAAAAGATCTCCAAAGGAGAACAAATTCTACAGTAAAAACGCAGCAAAAGTGGGTTTTTTCCTAGTACAGAAGGATGGAAACGGGAATATAAAGAGAGACTAAATGTTAGTGACTTGTTCCATATTTTAACTCAGTGTGGGTGTTTGTGAGTTGTGGGGTTTGTTACCTACAGCAACTGCCTCAAAGTCATTTATTGTTAGAAAGTCAGAGCTGTGGTGAACCTCTGGGAATGCAAGTGGTAGCAGGAATTTAAACTCAAACAAGTAATGGAAACAGGAAGGGAAGTTGTGCCCAAGGAAACTGAGGAGAGTCTTGTGACTGATGGTAATGTGGCTCCAAAATGCAGACTCCAGCATAACTCTGCAAAGCAGCCCTGCAGAGCAGGAAAAGGAAAGCTGGCAGAAAGCACAGGGAAAACAGAGCCTCACTGAAAGCTTCAATCAAGCATTTGTTGTATTTTTTTAATATTTGGGTTTGTCACAGGATACATGTTAGACAGCAGCCAGACCACTACAGTTGTTTCCTCCAAATTGCCTCTCTCAGAGTCACAACGAAAGCAAAAGAAAACCAAGTTTACACGCTAGGAATCTCAGCCCAGAATAATATTTCCATATTTCATTAGCAATATAAATATTTCATTTCAATCACCCTACTTTTGAAGCCCAAGACATCAGACCCAGATCAAAAAGACTCTAAGCCTCAAGAGTTGCAATAGGAATATCTACAGATCCTCCTGCACAATGCTGTTCTCTGCACTTCAGCAATTCCCGTTCACAAACCCACCCAAAAGACCATCAACATTATTCACTTTCAGTGCTGTTCCTCTTGGAAAACAAACAATCCATCCCTAGGTTTGTGTTTATTAAGTTAGTTTCATATAACACAGAGTCATCCCTGCTCTGAGAGACAGAACATCACAAATAGTCTGAAGTAAGGCAGAAAAAGGCTTTTAAAAAACCCCAACCAGCTCTGAGTGCTGCCAAAGCCCACGATGGGAACGTGCCTGAGCAGAGCCAGCTTTCCTGACAATTCAGGAAATCAATGCTTCGATGCTGCAATCAGCTCCACATTTCAGAATTTGGACTCCAGAAGCCCAAGAGATTCCTGCCCTGGCTCTGACAAGCTGCTTTACCTCTGCCTCAGACCCCAGATTATCACATCGTCCACTATTCCTGCTCAGCTGCTCCCAGCCTATGTCAGATGTGACAACCCTGCCACCAATGAGCCTGTGACACCAATAAATCCTACTTAAATCTGACAGCTGGGCACTGAACCCAAGGAACAGATAAACACAAACACCCCCAAGGAAACATGAAGCCTTCCCAGCATTTTCAGTTGATACTTTGAGATCACACTGAAAACAGGCTTGGTTCCATTACCAGGTGTGGGTCCAACAACTTCCCAGACCACAAGCACAACCACCTGAAGTCATTAGAGTGTGTCCAAAGTCTGCAAAATGTGTTTTTAATACTCCTTTCAGCTGGGATCAATTACATTCACAAATAAGGAGGAGCAAAGAAAGAGAAGAAACTCTGATCTTGCTATCTAACTGTTCTGGAAATGATGAATACTTCAATGACCACCCCAAGGCCTCAGAACTCAGTTCCTCCTGCAGACACATCCAATTACCCCCAAATTCTTTTTCTAGTGACACACCTGAGGCACAGGGGATGTGCCTGTGCCACAGTGTCCTACCAGCTCTGTGGAGATGTCCATCAGTCACCTGGTGATGGTCCCAGGGAGTGTCTCTGGCATGGTGGCTCTTGGCCACCCTCTCTGCAGGCAGGGACTCCCCTGGCTGGCACAGTGAACTGGCAGGATTTGAGCACATCAAGCAAATCAGTTCAAAAAGCAACCTGTAATTCCAGCCTAACAGGACAACCTCAGCTGCAGGTACCGGGTAAGTATGACCAGACTGTGCTCATGCCATGGAAACTCAGCTGCAGTTAAAAACAGAATCACAGAATGGATTGGGGTTGGGAGGAACCTCAAAGATCCTCTCATCCCACCCCCTGCCACGGGCAGGGACACCTGCTGACAGCACAAGGGCAGAGCCTACAGCAAACTTTGCTTACCAGCCTAAACCTCTTATCTAAAAGAGGGCAAACAAAACATTATTGTACACAAACTGGCTGTTGCACCCCTCCAAATCTGTTTCTCCTCATTAAGCTGCGCATCAGGCAGGAGGAGTTAACATCCTGGAGCACTCGGTGCCCTATCCCTGCCCCACCCCACTCAAGTGGCCAAGGCCACCCCAGCTCCCTGCAGGGCACCAGACACACACTGCTCCCTGCAAGCACATCCAACTGCTTAGGTGACTCCACTTGGCTCAGACATGGGAAAACCACTTCCACCCTTGGGAAAAGTCAGCATGTGAATTAACCATTCAATGGGTTGAGTGGTGCCTGCTGTTCCAGGACAGTCACTGAGCTCCTGCCTGCAAAACCAAGACTGGGTTTCCTGGCTGCTGCTGCACAGACAGTTAACATGCAACAAGGAGGTGCAATGACCTGCAGGAACCCCATGGCACTGTTCTCCTTCCAGCCCCAGAAAGAGGAACCCCAGCAAATCAACCTCCCTCCCTTCTGGGCAGAAGTATCGCCTCACCAACCAGCTCCAGAGGCAGCTGGTTTAAGGATTTTTCCTTATTTCTGGTGGTTAAGTGTGAGCCAGAGGAGAGGTTTAAATCTGCAGTCACGCAGCTTTGTGCAAGCAGATGGGTGAAGCTCAGATTAGCAGGGCATTAAGGAGAGCAGGGCAGGGACACCGATGAGGTGCCACCCGAAAATAGCCCAGCACTGACCTACCTCCTGTGCCAGATGGATCAGGGCTGGCCACTGCTCCAAGAAGCTGTGGCTCTGCTGACTGGCGGGGAGGGACAGGAGATTGCAAGAGAAAAGCTGCTGAGGCTGAAGCTAAAAGGGGAATGGCAAAGGAGATAAGGAAGCAGCAGCCACGCAGGAGAGCGTGATGCTCC
>JAWMRB010000168.1:3247045-3269736 GCA_035584715.1 Xiphorhynchus erythropygius | reverse complement strand
GGCAGGGACACCTCCCACCAGCCCAGGGTGCTCCAAGCCCCATCCAGCCTGGCCTTGGACACTTCCAGGGATCCAGGCGCAGCCAGAGCTCCTCTATTTTCAAAAGTACTTAGAGACAGGACTTCCCTCCTGTTCGAAAGCCCTGCATAAAAGTGGATTTACTGATGCAGCCCTGTGATTCATCAGTAGAGCATGGAGACAAACTGTATTATGCTGGAATCTAACAAAATCAGGAGTATTCCCCTCAAACTGAGACCTAGATGAAAACCAGCAGGGGTGTTGGTGCCCTCTGGCTCTTTCCTTCCTTGTTTTCCCTTCCATCTAAGTAGCATCCACTCTTTCCCCCTCCTCTTGCTCCAGTCCCACGTGCCAGAGCCTGCCCAGCTGAGTGGCACATACTCCAGATTAAAGGTCACCAGGCTTTGGGGAAAGTGGAGAGGCTGCTGAAACCAGGGCAGTGCCAAAGCAGCTCCCCAGCCAGGGGGCAGGATAGTTTAGTTAACCCTGTGATGGACAGAGGGCAGCCCCTGCAGCCCCCTCATCCTCCTCCCCCTCCAAGAGTTTGGAAAACAAGGAGAATCAGGCTGCAAGGATGCCGAGACCTGTAAATAAATGATGGCCCTGCTCATCAATGAGCTCAGGCTGCGGTGAAATCAAAGCCCCAGCGGGCTCTGTAATCACTCAAAATAACCCCCTGGCCGGGATCACTCCTGTGCTGATGGCTCAATTGTGCCCGGGCAGAGCAGTTACAGAACATTAAACATTAACAAAAGCCTGGGCCTGGGTTACTTTTCTCCCAGATAAATCTCATTTGGTAACCCGTGCTTTTAGCCTAAGTAACCCTGAATTACCAGAGCAATTCTTTCCCCACCTTTCCCTCACAACCTGCCAAAGCCAGGCCACAGCATGCAGGGGGGAAAAAAAAGTTTGCAAGTAGACAAGTTGTATTGTTACCATTTGAAATATATCTGGTTTGGCACAGAGTTGTTGATGGAAATTGAGGAGCTCAGAAATCAAACCAGGGGCAAACTGTTCTGCTGGGCTGTGAGGTTCACTCTGACCTCCCTAGAAGGGCTTCTCCACTCCTCTGAAATCCCATTCCCAGAAAACAATTGCACCACTTCTGTTTCCTGAAACTGCAACAAGGACGGAGGACAAACTGTAACACAGCAGAAAGTTGCTTTCATTTCTCATTTGGCTTTTGCATTATGAATTCCCTTTTCTCAGCTCCAAGTTTCCCCAGGACTAGAGATCCCCCTGCCACCTAAAGCCCCTCTCCACTCTCTCACTGCAACTGTACTAATGCAAATTAAAGTTCCTCAAGGGTTTGCCCAGGTCAGATCACACAATCCCAGACTGGGTCAGCCTGGAAGGGGCATCTGCCCCAGCAGGGCCATCCCAGAGCACATGGCACAGCACTGTGCCCACACAGCTCTGGGATGTCCCCAGGGAGGAGACTCCAGCAGGTCCCCCCCAGCCTGTGCTGGTCCCTGGGGTTGTTCTTTGTTGCTTTAACCCAAGTACGACCTCCAAACACACTGCAGGGAGCTGAACAATGCCAGGATTTAGGTGGGGTGTGACTAGTTTAGAACAGACAAACCAGTGTCCCCAAAGCAAAGCAGGTGGCTGAGATTAAAGGAGAAAATTTCAAAACACCAAACGAGTTAGAATGAATAAGGAAGAGACACAGAATTCTGGGAAGTCTAAGAAACTGAAATCCAAGTTGCACCCAAACTCACTAGCTGGTTGTCTTCCTACTGAATCCCTCTCATCCCCGATGCTTAATAAACCAACAATCCTAAAGCTTCTCCTGTACAAATAAAGTGGAGTTCACTGGATTCAGCTTCTTGGGTTTGAGAGGTACAAGTCCATATTCTTCCTGGTGAAAAACATGCCTGAATGTTCAAGTGATCTCATAAATATACAAGGAAACAGTGTTACATTAGATATCACTGTGACCAACGAATTTTCCCTCCTGGTTCTGAAAAGCAGCCCAGGAATTCAGGATAATGCTGAAGCATTTGAAACTTAACTGAATAAAACCACCTGCTTGTCTTCAGGATTCCTGTGCAGAGGCTAAAAGAGTGACTTCAATTCTTACAATCTCTTTTAAAAGACAGAACAATTCCAGATAAAGGAAAAACCTGACCTGCTGTTGAATTCCACTGAGGTCTGGATAGGCTTTTCTTTACAGCTTGTACCCACAGCCCCTTGAAAAGAGTAAATGCTGTTTGTCCTCAGGTTAATTGCCCAGGAAAAGTGCTGTGTTACAGGTTTTCTGAAGCAAATATTACACATTTTTTAGTTACATTGAGGATCCATCTAGAATGGATACCCAGGATATCTGGAATCCCCCTAGGTATTCCTTTCTGAGCAGTGACCAGGATGGATTGCTGGCTATTGATGTGTGGCTGGGAGTGCTGGAATAGAAGAACAGAACCAAGGAGCACCAGAACTCACATCCTTCTCAAGGCTCACAAAGAGTTAAAAGAAAAAAGAGAAAGCAAATAAACGCCCAACACCAAAAAAAAAAAAACAACAAAAAAAAGGCAGCAGGAAAGAAACTTTTCAGCAAAGAATGGTTTTCCTAATTGGATTTTGCCCTTGTTTTAGGGAAAGCAACAGAAAATATATCAAAAGTTACAAGGAGCAGTAATAAGCACAAGGCACAGTGATAAGCACTGAGGAGCTGTGACAAAACCCTGCACAGTGACCACTTCCTAAAATCAACACTCAAAAAGCTCGGGTCTTCCAAAGCACAAGATATTTGTTTACCCTTGGCTTGTCTGTTGACTCCCTTTCTCCTGACACTTCACACACTTATTGCAAAACCAAGCCTCTTACCAGAGGGTGATATTACAGCCCAGAAGGGCACTCACATCCAGCATATGAAACTACACCCCCAGTCCTTTTTGGGGGCTTTTCCCAAATCAAACTCTCCCCGTAAAATACAAACACAACCAATTCAAGCAGCAAAGTAAATCTCCTTAGGGCTCTGCCCTTAACTCGGGAAGCCCAGCTGTGACTCCAAACCCGTCCTTCCCGATGGGGAGCACACCTGCACTCACCTGTCCCCGCAGAGTTTCCCGGGGCCATCCCCTCCGTCCTGCCTTGTTTTCCCACTCTCCTCTCCGGCGTTTTTCCCAGTTTCCTGCCGGCTGGGCAGGCACAGCAAGAGGAGTGAGCCCTTCCCCTTTCGGTGGCAGCAGCGAGTTGTGAGAGTGTTGAAATCCTACCTCGAATTTCCTAAGCTGCCTTCCTATTTTTAGCAGGAGCCACAGCCCCCCTCCCTCCTCCTGTGCCATACAGGCAGCTGGGGACACAGTGCCCCATCAGGCTGCTTTGCCTGGCCATGCCCCAAAAGTCATGCCCAGGCCAGGGGCACTCCCAAGGCAGCTGTCTCCCTCCTCCCTGTGCCCACAACAGCTCTTACTGAACATAGAGCGTGGCAACCTGGCTGCCACAAGAACTGCCACCCTCTCCTGGCTCATTTGAGCTGGCTGGGATGCCAATTATTGGCACCTATTGTCCCTAAGGAGAGAGGCTTAAGCAAAGGTTCCAGATGGACCAGGCTGCCCAGGGCAGATAGGGAGGGGGCACCCTGCCTCCTGCATGCCAGAGTTTACCCTCTGAACCTGCACTTGCTGGGCTGTCCCCAGCTCAGAGACCTCCTTCCACAGACTGACACCTCCTGGGAAAGGTCTGCATTCACCTCCTCCAGGTTTGGGCACCTCCTCCCTCAGGCACTCGGCATCAGGTGTAACCCAGACGCAGGGCAGAGCCCAAGTTCTCCCCTCACGTGGTAGGACAGCTTTAAAAAGCTAATGTGCAACCAGGCTGTAAAGTTAACCAAGCAAAAAGGGCACTTTGCTGAGCTGCAAGAGCAGTCTGGAGCTTTCACAGGCGGCTGGCAAGGCAGGCACAGGGAGCACAGGCTGTGCAGGGCACTGAGCCATGGCAGAACAGCACCCAGAGAGCTCCAGCCTGCTGAGCTGCCCTCCAACTCTCATCAGGACCATCAGGAGATGCCTGAAAACGGCCATGCAGGACCAGGCAGACCTTTGGCGTAAGACAGGCAGGATGAGAGCCTGGCACCCGAATGGGCACAGCTCAGGGAGGGCAAGGCACAACTGCAATGCTGGTTCAGGGAGCTTAGGGGTGAGCAGGAGGTTTGGAGTCATCTCCTGGATGTGGGCAACTAGAACAGCTTCAGCCCTTCTTGAGTCCTTTCTCTTTTGTTCAGGCAATGGCTGCAAACGTCCCAAATGAAGCTGCTTGGGCTGTTCTCCACGTGCTGCACGTTTTCTATAGGTCAGGTTACTTGCACAAAGTGAACTCGTTGCAAACATGATTGATCAAAGCGTAAAGCAGATGCAGCCAGGACTGTCCAGACTCCAAGTATCAAATACCCCAGGGAAATCCACCTCTTACATGCCTACAGAAACAGAAGTCAGCCAAGACAGCAGGCTGGTGTGGCACTGAGCACAGCAAGACCCACAGCAAATCTTCAGGGCTCAAACAAAACCAGACCACAGGACCCAGGGAAACAAAGCCCATCAGCCATCAACCCATTTAAAATGAAGTTTCATTAATGAGTTATGGTACTCACAGTAAGTAAATGCTGGGTTTCCCCTCTGCCTTGGCTGGAGCTGCTCTTTTAGGACAAAGCACAGGAAGCAGGTCCTCTCCCATCATTAATCCATTTATTAACCAGCACAGAAACCACAGCAGCAGCAAACACCCACACATGAAACCATGATCGGCAAGTAATTTCATTTTTTACCTCCTGGAAAACAGGAGTTTCAGGGCCAAGAAACCTCCTTAGCAGCTTTCCCAAGCACTGGGCCCATGGGTTAATGATTTACCTGACAGTGCTGTAAGCAGATTAGTTTTGATATGCCTGGTTTTGTTTTGGTTTGCTTTCCTGCCTTTGTCTGCATAACCAAATGAAGGAGGCAGAGCAGGAAGCAATTCATACTTCTCTGAGCTTGCTCACCCCATCCTGCTTTAAAAAGCCCCACTTTTTATACAGACACACACACAGACTGCCAACCAATGCCTGGAGTAGCTCTTCTGCGTGTATTAATGTGTGTGCACACACACGTATAAAAAACACACACAAAGGAGCTACTGCAAGCAGTTTGTTGAGTTTCTTCCCCAGCAGGGAAGTAAAACAAAAAAAATTGACTCATCACTATAAATCTATTAGAGAGCTTCCAGATTAAAGCATTGTGTTCCAAAGAGGTTTAGGAGGAGAAGGAAAGGCAGCTGTGCCCCAAACACACAAATAGGATCAAGCCCATGGGAAGAGCCTGCTGGGTATCCAAGGCACAGCTCAGGGATAAAGTGCTGCTCCTCTTGCTGCAGCACCTTCAGCTCCCTAAGAGGATTTCTGTGGTTCCTCAGTGACTCACTGTGCTCCTCTCCACACCCAGGGCCACCCTCCTCTACAGCCAAAGCAGTCAGGTTTTTGGGCAGCGGGTGCCACACTCATGTGGCACTGCCTTGGCACAGCTGCTATAAAACCTCAGAGAAAGACTGAAATCCCTCCTTGCCCTTACTGTTTCACAAACACCCCCTGCCAGACTCTGGACACAATGCCAGGGGACACAAGGCAGGAAGGAGCGCTCACCCAACCAGCTAAAAAAAATCCCAAGTTAAACTACAAACTGAGACGAAAACCAAGCAGCAAACAAGTGACAAACCACAAGCTCAAGTGTCAGTTTGAAAAAAAATAACACCCAACACCCAACCAAAAAGACCCGACCCTCTCAAAGCTGTGACATCCGAGCCCTCCTGCTCCCAAAATGCAGCCCCAGCCCTCCAGCAGCAGCCAAACATGCCTTTTAACGAGGACAGGATTCCCCAGAGAGCTACTCACTCATGGAAATGCAGATACCAGCAGCCAGCTTGTCCTCTTGCCAGCTGCCAGCCAGACGTGGCACGAGAGGGACCAGCACAGAGGCCTCAGTTTCCAGGCAGAGCAGCTCCCCGAGCCCGGGATCCCACGGAGCTCACTCTCCTTCACATGCACAGCTGCCTTGCAGCGTCCCCTGGGCTTGGGCTCCTCTTCCCAGGGCTCACCTGCCAAGGGAGGGCGGGACAGGTGAGCAGAGCATGGAGGAGACAGGGCGAGTGCTCACCCACCGCTCCCTCCTCGGCCATCTCCTCCCCTGTGTCAGCAGCAGGACACTAGGAGGAGGAGGAGGAGGAAGGGGAGGAAGAGGAGTGCCAGCACGGCCACAGCAGGGCTGCAACAGCTCCCAGCAAACAACACCCTGAACGCAGGGAGGGAGCCAAGCCTGTAAAGTCAGGTCTGTCCACGTGGACCTTGGAAAGCCTCCCCGTGGCACGGGAGAGGGAGGAAGCATTCACTTCCCCAATATATATATATATAAATACCAGATGTTAAGCCCTACCCTAAAAGAATACCACACAACTCCACCAAAAAGAAATTGAAACAAATCGTATCTCACCACATTAAGCCAACGCAAAACAACAAATCCCCCAAGCTTGAAGCAAAGTTTTTGGGAGTTGGACTTTTCTGACCCTTCCAAGTCAGAGTGTTCTGTGATCCCAGTGCTGCCCCCACAGCAGAGTCCCTGAAGGCAGGCAGCCAGCCCTATCCCAAAACACACGGCCAGCACTGGAAGCAGGGGGAGGGAGCCAGCCCCTCCTGCACACACATGCAGCAGTGCCCAGCATCCCAGAGGAGTCAGAGGGAGCAGGGGATGCCTGCTGGCCTTGGGACAGCAGGACTTGGTGTAATTGAGGACAAACCCACAACTGAGTCACAAGCTGGAAAGGCTGATGGGCTGAGCAGGGTGTTTTCCAGCAGCTTACAGGAGAACAGGGAGCCCCCGGAGCCCGCTGGCCACTGTGTGCAACACGGATCCTGTCCAGCACTGAGGTCAGAGCCTGCTCCCACTCCACAGATGAAATCACAGGGGGGGTGGAATAAAAAACAGGCCCCAGCATTAACAAACAGCAGCAGGTTTTTTGAACTCCATCCCAAGAGAGGGAGCCTGCTGCCAGGAACACTGAGGAATCTGCAGAGCCACGGCCAAGAAACACAGGGTGGAAAAGGTATTTTCAGAAGCCACGCACAGAAATCCTTCCACATGCAGAAAACAAGTGTTTTTGAGGAGTAGCTGCCTCAGCGTTTTTTAGCAGTGCTTGTTCCTAACACGTGGAGAAGGTCGAGTATCCAGTGCAAAGATATGTTCACCCTCAGCTCCCTGCATGAAGTCTAGAAGCCTAAAAATGGCCCGTGGTCAAGCACATTCCATTTAAAATCCAGGGAGAGACAGGGAGTGAGGATGAGCCACCAGTGAGAGCTCCCTGTGCCTTTTTCTCCGGCAGCCTTTTAGTAATTGAGCTCTGAAACACTCAACAGATGCATCTGCCTGACCTCACCCTGCTTTCCAGGAGGGATTCTGGGACAAAACTGGTAATTACTCATTACCTCAAGATTTCTGAGATGTAATTCTATCAGCACCAGTCCCGTAAAACCCTCCCACTGAGCCTTTACACGAGGAATCGAAGGATTCCTCGTTATGCAGAGCCTGCTTTGGGGCCTCACACAGAGCATGGGACAGCAGAAGTCACCTGGTGAGGACAGAGACCAGCCTGATAACTCACCTCTGACAATGAAGGTGCTCGGATTTGACAGAAAGGCTCTTTTGTTACTCCAGCAGATCTTATCTCGGCAATCCCTTCCCCCTGATCCAGGACTGCATGAGGAGTTCAGTGACCTCAAGGCACACAACAAAGCCAGCCCTGTTTTCCCACAGTCAGGTGGGGCCAGAAGGGAGAGGAGAGGACAGTTTGACAAGTATTTCAGGTAATTAAAAGCAAGCTTTGGGAACATCTTTTCAACCACGATGCATCTGAATACTCTATGTGTCCAGACAGATACAACACAACACCCTGTAAAGCCCTAAACAAATAAAAAGAAACACAATGAATTCCTGCACAGGACGTGCAAAAAGGGGTGTTTCTTTCCCCCTCCACAATCCAGCCAGGACATATTTAGCCTAAGGGCTGAACCAGAGGACAGTCCGAGCTGGTGACATCATTTTCTTTCTATAGGACTGAATAGCTGAGAGTGCTGCTCTGAGTTCAGAGGCTGGTGCTCTGTTTCACCCCCACCTTCCCACATCGTGCTGCAGCCACCACAGAAACTCCTGAGGAACAGGGATGGTCCCCAAGGGTTGATTTGTTTGCTCCTTTCCTGACCAGGACACAAGCAATGTGACACACCACCAGATCTGGGGATGATTGCTGGCACTGAAGAGAAATAGCTCCTCCCAAGCTTCAGCACTCATGTTTCTTATCATTCAGCAGAGCATCCCTCCAAAAGCCTTGCTGGGGAAAATTTTGCTGTCCTTGCCTGGACAGCCTAAATCTGCCTAAACATGAAAAAAAAGTGAGACTACACCGAGCCCCTTTCTTCCCTACCCATCAGTAAAGCAACTAGATACTAGCAGATGAAGGAAAGACAAAGAAGAGGAAACACAGCATGGAGGACACCCTTAAGTTTTGAACAGCTTTGGTAGAGAGACCTTTCAGCACATCTGCTTTATGATCCAGAAATTCCAGACTAGTTTGGCTTGGAAGGGACCTGGAACATCATGTCACTCCAACGCCTTTGCCATGGGCAATGAAACCCTTCATATTAAAGATGCAAAAATAACCACCAGGGGAAAAAAAAAAATTAAAAGTGTGCAGTGGGCACTCCCAATCCATCACCTTTCCTACTGAAATATAATATGCCTCTTATTATATATAATAATTATTTAATCTGTATTACAGCAGTAACAGCCATAACAACTTAAATGCAGGGCACTCATGAAGAGTTACTTTAGAAAACAAATAAAAAAGCACCATTCAATGAACTTTAACAGGGTTCTGCTAGATGCTAAGCCCCACTCAACAGCTGAGTTTGAGATGCCTGAAGCATTACCACAACCACTGCCAGCAGTGCCAGGTGAAGGGTTTCGGTGTGTTTGGTAACAACGGGAGGGAGGTTCCAGAGCGTTGATGTGCTCATCAGTTCCAGCAGTGAAGATTCCCCAGTGGAATGCTGTGTCATGGCCCTTGTGCCTCAGAGCCTGGGCCGAGGGAACCACACTCCTCTCTCTTTTCCTATAAAAAGCTCAGCCTGCTTGCAAGTTGAACTGGGTTCCCTGTACACAATCCCTCCCGTTTCAGCACCCCTGGCTGGAGCAAGAGCCAAGGTGTATTCCAAACCCCTGGCAAAGGAACAATCAGGCAGCAAAGCAGCTGGCCTCTCCTTCAGGAAGGAATGTGGTGCTGCATTTGTGGTTGTACCCTGCCCCCCAGCCACGGGGCTGCTCTGGGGCATCACACCCCCCCCCTCCCGTGGAAAGGATGGCAGGAGGAGCACTGGGATCCCCACACACCCTGGAGGTCACCAGGAGGAGGGAGTGTTGGCTCCACGCCACTCGAGTCCTCACCTGATCTTTGCAGGTGGGTAAGATGGGCTGCAGGGTGTGCCCAGCCCTTCTGCTCTTCCCCATTCAGCCCTGTGGGGGATCCCTGGAGAAACACGGGGATTTTCTCAGGGTGCCTCTGTGGGGTGAACAAAGAGCCCTTCTCCAAAGGCCAGAGCAGAGGAGAACAGTGACCCACTGGAACGGCAGCTCAGATCCACTCAGGGCACAGCAGTCACACCCCCGGCTCAAAGCAAGTGGTTAATCCCACATTTTAACCTAGAAGAGCAAAGCTTTCCATAAATGAGAAAAATAGAACATCAAAACTCACCCAACTCCAGTAAAAGGACATTTTTCCACAGGGCAGGACCTTATTCCCACATCCAGCCCCAGCACTCCCAGCTTGGCAAGTGCCACTCCTACTCTCTGGTCCACTTCTTTTATCCTCTGAGAGGTGTCACCACCCAGGTGTGTTAAAATCCTCTGTTTAAAGAAGCCACTGCCTCAGAACACCAATTTGGGTATATTTCTTCCAAACCCAACATTTCAACCCAAAGCCCCCTGATTACAGGCAGGCAACAGATTGTTTCCTCACCAGAGATACTGGGATGGGACCCAGACTGGTGTCCCACTGATTTTTCCATCAAAAGAGCTAATTCCTTTGTTATTTGCCCCACACCTTGCTACAAGGCTGTGGGTTTGCCCACCAGCAGTTTGGCACAATCAGCTGCTCTGGCTTCTTTAAAGCCTTTGAGAGATCCAGCTTTGACATTCCCAGGAACATGGCATGGAATGACAGATGCCAGCTGCTGCCATCCAAGGGGCAAACAAGGACCTTCCAGGAAAACACCCTTGCTTGGTTTAAGCATGGCTTGGCTGAGGCTATCTCTTGCTCTCCAAAGGAATTTCTTACTCCTCTGGAAGATCCGAAAGGAAACGACACTTTCCAGTAGCACCAAAATTAGCACCCTTTAAAAAGACAAAGCCCAGAAATAAACCCAGCCAAAAACCAAGGCAGGAGTTAACACAGGACATGCTTCCTGCTAGTGGTCAACACGGGGCTCCTGGGTGTGGAGGGGCTCTTTCCTGGCAAAGATAAACCAAGTCTCCACTTCCTGAGTGTTTGTTTGCAGTCACCAGGGTCACAGAGCACAGAAATTCAGCTTCTTGGGGCACCTCAGCAGGATGTTTGCTGTCCCAGTCACCTCGCCCACACCTCCCGTCTCTCTCACACCCAGGTAGCAGATGCCACTCAAAGGCTCTCGAGAGGAAACCCCAGCCAGTTATTGATTAATCCCTGCCCACAGCTCTCCTTTTCTCCCCTGTGTAACTGGAAGTCAATACTCACAGGTTAAACAGCCCTGACATACCTTATTAATAAGCAAGCCCTCATTAAGAAGCAAGATGTGAATTCCTATTGCCGAGCAGGGCTTCAAGTATCCACTTCCTCCATTCCAAGGCCAAAGGGAAGAGCACCCCAGCAGCGATAAGGAGCTACTTGTGAGGGCCACGGGGTGTTGTATTCCCAACATCCTGTGGGGGTGCTTCACACGCAGGGGAGCTCTGCAATGCCCACATTCCAGCACTCATCCTTCCTCCTCCTCCCCTGACTTCAACTGCAAGTGCCACCAGTTCCCCTGGGTTCAGAATATGACCAGGTGAACTCAGAGCAGGAAAGAACAAACGATGCTCAGGAAGTCAGAGCATTAATCCCAAAGGACTCACAGTGTTTACTGGGGGAGTACCTTTATGTGTCCCCTTCCCTTATGCTCATCCCAAAAAAGAGGAAAGAGACAGCAATTCCACCACAGCCATGGGCTGGGTTTGGTGTACCTCAGATAAAAGTCTAACTGTACTTTAATCTCTACCACTGATCCAAGGGTGATAAACACTCCCAATCCCTATTTTCAGGCACTGGCCTGTTAGACCTTGTTTTCATAACCCCAACTTCCAGCCCAATTTGTTTCTAAAGGATATTCAAGCATCAGATTCATGTAAGCATTAAAAGCAACAGCCTGGTCCTTCCACCAGGACCATCCAAACCCTGCTTTTCTCAGCACACAAAAATTCAGCATTCACTGCAATCCCAACTCATAATATCTCTTCCATGGGCACTTTCCTACAAACACCTGAATTACCTGTCTTTGGCTACAGTGCCAAGCACTAACTTGAACAAGAACCTCAAAGAACTTCATCCTGCTCCCACCAAAGCCACGTCTAAGTGGCTTTGGCCTCAAAAGGCAAAGAATCACAGAATGGCTTGGGCTGGAGGGGACCTCATCTCCTTCTGACACTCCCGCCGTGGGCAGGGACACCTCCCACCAGCCCAGGATGCTCCAGGCCCTGTCCAACCTGGCCTTGGGCACTCCCAGGGATCCAGGGGCAGCCACAGCTTCTCCTCTTCTAAACTGTATTTACAACATAAACATCCTATGCTGCAGCATACACACAGCAGCTGAATCAAGCCATGGCCAAACACCTTTCCCCTGGCATTCAACACAGATTCTGGCTGTCATTTACTGTGCTCACACTCCCATTCCTGCCCTTGACACCAGTCACACCACAAACACCACACCAGAGAGCACTAAGCCAAAACATTTCCAATGAACTTCCACAAAGCTATGTTTCCTAAAAAATCCCTGTAAGGTTTTATTGCAATCAAGAGTTCAGAAAAATGCAATTGTGTTATGAGCTAAAAATATCCAACAGGGAATACAACAGGGTGAAGGTAAATACTTGAACTTTTCTAGAGAGGCAGACCTGCTTTCTTGCCTGTTTATTTATGCAGAACTCTTGGGTTTGCTCAGGGATTGGCACTTCTGCAAAAATCCAGTGCTCAAACACACTCAGCTTCACACTGAGCACTAAAAAACCTTGAAGTGTTACTTTCTGTGTCTTCTACAGCTCACAAGCAGCAAATGCAGACCTCAGGAAACCTGCCCTTAGTCCAAAATAAATGCCCTTATTTTGCAAGCCACCCTGCAAGCACAATACAGACTATTCAGTCTTCACCTTTATAAAACTGTCACCCAAGCTGCTTGTTTTAGATTCAGACCGAGCACAACAAAAACTGAAAGGCTGGGCACGTGCCAGAGCCAGAGCTCTGACTTGCTTGGAAAGCTAAAGGTGGGTCACAATTCAGTTCTACTGCAGTGAAATCACGATATCTGGGGGGGGAGGAGGAGAAGGCAAAGCATGTCTGCAGCACCTGAGGAGTGGGGCCAGCCAGCCCTGAGCTGTGATGCTGGGCATGCAGGCAGGTGGCTGATGAGACAGCCCGGCTGGATTATTAAAGAGCCACTGTCCTCAGCCTGGAGGCTTCCAGCGACTGATTTCACAGGTCCTCTCTCAAATATCACCCCAGGGTTTCACACCTCCACCCCAGAAGGAGAAGTTCACAGCTCTGGGGGGTGTTCGTCACTGGGTTAGCCAAACAGAAAAAGGCCCTTTACCTTCACAGGCTCCCTGTCCTTCCTTCCCAGGGGATCATTTCCCATCGCTCTCCAGGCCTCCCTTCTGACCAAGAGGAGAAGAAAGCAAGGCTTTATCCGGCAGGTTTGGTTTCGCTTTGGCTCAGACAGAGATTTTTTCCCAAAGCAAACACTCCTGCAACGTCACCGGGGATATAAATAGCCCGAGGAGAAGGAGGGAGAAGCAGCCCTTCTGGAGAGGCTCGGCTACATGAGGGAAGACGCAAGGAGGGAGAACATCAGACAGAAATAAAGCCTTTATTTTCCTAAAGCTGCAGGCACAGCATCCACTCAGACACTGAAGCCAGGCCAAGCAGTCCAAGAGAAGCACCCCATCCATCCAGTAACAGGGAAGCTCTCACCAATTCGGGGCTCTTACCAGGAGACGTGCTATCTCTGCCACCCTGGCAGCGCCACCTCAGGTGCCTCCTGCCCCCACACAGCCCAGGAGGGCACACAGACAGGGAAGGACCTGCAGGGGGGTGTCCAGAGAAGCTGTGGCTGCCCCATCCCTCAAGTGCTCAAGGCCAGCTTGGACTGGGCTCAGACAACCTGATCTGACAGAAGATGCCCCTGCCCTTCAGGGTGTGGAACCAGCTGGTGGTCTTGAAAGTCCCTTCCAAGCCAAAGTGTTCCATGATTTCATTTCTGGGAACCTGAATGCCTGGGTTGCCTCTCTGAATGCCCTGCCACTATGGGAAAGGGGCAGGAGGTCTGTGTGCACCTGCAGAGTGATCCCTGAGGAATGCTGGGATAAATCACACACCTGGATGAGGATCTGCATGCACAGGTCCTTTAGGAAGGCCGGGATGAGTGCTCAAATGGGGGACTTTCACTGCCTCAACATGGGCTGGAGGGACAACACAGCATGGCAGAAGCAATTGGGGAGGTTTCTGGAGAGCACTGTGACATTCTCCTAAAGCAGGGCATCCAGGAGCCAACAAGCAAGGGTGCTCTGCAGGACCTCCTCCCTACAGACAAACAAGGACTGGTCAGGGAGGCCAAGGTCTGGGAAGGCTCGGCTGCAGTTGCCATGAGATGGTGGAGTCCAGGACCTGGAGAGGAAGAAGCTGGGGGAAAATCTGCATCACAGCCATGGGCTTTAGGAGAGGAGGCTTTGGCATCTTCAGGGATGTGCTTGAAGAAACCCATGGGCTACAGCCTTGGGGAGAAAAGGGGCCCAGAAGAGCTGGTTGATACTAAAGGATCAGCTTCTCCAAGCTGGAGGACAGTCCATCCCAACAACAGGTAAGCAGGCTGAGGGGGCAGGAGGGGACTACATGGAGGAGCAAGGAGCTCCTGAGCAGAGCCAAGTGCTCACTGCAGCAGGGGAGCCAGGAGGAATCTGGGAATGCTGATCATGCACAGTGGGGATAGGGGAGCCACAGCACATCTGGAGCTGAATCTGCCAAGGGATGTGAAGGACAACAGTAGGACCAACCTTCAGGAACTGCAGGCCCCTGAGACCACAAGGAAGTCCAGGCAAGGAAGATTTAGCCTTAGGAGAAGAGGGTCAGGCTAGGGAACAGCAGTCTGGACATACTTCAGGAACCCACAGGACCAGATGGGATGGACCCACAAGTGCTGAAGGAGCTGGCTAGTGTCACTGTGAGGTCACACTTGATGTTCTGGGGACTGGGAGAAGTTCCTGACGAGTGGAGGAAACCAAACACTACTCCTGCCTTGAAGGAAGGAATGGAAATGGATCTGGGAGCCTACACATCTGTCAGCCTCACTTTGTACCTGGGAAAGAACAGCTGATTCTGGAAAGCACTCCCAGTCACTTCAAGGACAAGAGGGTGATCAGGAGCAGTCAGCATGGATTTATGAAGGAGAAGTCATGCTTCACCAGCCTGAGCTCCTCCAGGATGGAACAGCTGTCTCGGGGGATGAGGGGAGTGCAGAGCATGCTGTGTGGCTTGGCTTTGGCAGGACTCTGGACACTGCCTCTGCTCACAGCCTGAGGGGAGCTGGGAGAGCACGGACCAGCCAAGGGGGCAGTGAGGTGGGTGGAGAACAGGCTGAACGGCCCAGCAGGTTGTGGTCAGTGGCACGAAGTCCAGCTGGAGTACACACACCAGTGGTCCACCCCGGGGGTGATGCAAGAGCCAAAACTGCTTAACCTCTTTGTCAATGACCTGGACCACCCGTGCTGGTGCCACAAAACTGGGAGGAGTGGCCAAGACACCAGAGGGTCACACTGCCCCTTGGATGAACTCGGCCAGGCTGGAGCAAAGGGCAGACAGGAAGCCCACAGTGTTCAAATATAAAGGAGAGGCAAAGTCCTTCCCTGGGGCAGAAGGACCCCAGGCACCAGGACAGGCTGGGAGCTGGGATGACAAGCCAGCAAGGCCCCCTCCCAGGACAGGCCAGCAGCATCCTGGGCTGCACTGGGAGCGGAGCTGGCAGCAGTGTGAGGGAAGAGACCCTTCCCCTCTACTCAGCACTAGTAAGACACTCCTGCAGTCTCTCTGCCCTGTCTAAGGCAGCATGCAGGGCTAACCCCACAGTGCTGCCAGGTCACAGCCCAGCTCAGCACAACAACTAACACACGCTCTGTCTCACTCTGGAGCTCAAGATTTGGTTCCCAGCACTGGGTGACTTTGCCTTTACCATGGTTTGGCTCAAATCCTGCCTCCTCAATGTGACACAGGGGTCAGAGACTGGGACCAGTCAGGAGGTGTTTCCTTAGACTCCCTGGGATTACCAGATTCCTTCAAGCTCCCTTAGTCTTCCATCTCAACTTTTTCTTCCCTTTTGTCCTTGTTTTTGGTTTTTTTTCTAAGTATCACCTTTGGGATGAATGCTTTAAAAAAAGCCCTCAGCTCCACAAATGCTCTGTATCACCTCTGGAAACCACAGGATGGTTACCTTCTTTTATAACACAGCAAGAAGGGTCAGACACAGACAAAGAGGCAGCCCTGAAACACCCCCCTCCCTCCCCGATCTCCTGGCCTGCACAGGGGCTCAGGCTCTCAGCTCACATACAGTTTTGCCTTTAAAAACCCCGCAGCTGTGAACATGAAGATTAGAGCAGCATCTCCAAACATCAAAGCAGCTCATCCTAGGGAGGCAAAGGAGTTGCTGTACACTTGCAGCACCCTCAGCATACCACAAACCCCATTTACATGATACTTTTCTCTCTTGGGCAGCATAAGCTTCTGTTTCATGCTGAATTAAACCAAATAAAGCAGAACCAGCTAAACACAGAAATAACTCCAGAATTCTCTCTGGACTTGCAAAGGAAAAGAGAGGCTGCTAATTACAGCCTAACTCAGCTCCTCGCTGCCATAAAAGCATCAGAGCCCTGTCTCTGTAACACACAGCAGCACTGGCTTCCTCCAGCCAGGGGATTTGGTTCTCATGGAAGCAGCTGCCGTGGCAGCACCCCCAAAACCCATGTGCCCTGGCAAAGAGGGAAGGCTGCTTGTTCTCCCTGAGCAAACCACCCGTGGTTACTCCCAATCAATTAATCTGCAGCTTAACCTCCCCAGCAGCCTGATCAAACCATGCAATCTGGGCTGTGGGCAGTCTCAGAGAGGCACTATTGCTAGGGAACAGTGCCATGGGCTGCTTTAATGAGCTGGGGATGTTTTCCTGGCCTCTGCATTTGTGTCTCACCTCCCTGCTACTCCTGGCACTCCCATTGTGTCCAAGGAGCACCGTGCAGCAGGTCTGGGGGCTGTTCACTGATTAAAGCTGCATCTGGGTGCAGCCAGGAAGGGTTTGTAGATGCTTTAGGATGCCAGCAGACTGCATCTGGCCCTCAGAGAGCAAACCAAACCAGGGAAATGGGGATCCTGCATGTCCAGCATGTTACTGTGAGATCCACCCAGAGGAGTCTGTGATGCTGCAGGCACAATAATGGAGATTTGGCTGGAGCTTCAGGGCTCTCATGGGTATTGGAGAAATAAAACCCACAAGACAGGCACATACACACATGAAGAGAAAGACAGACAGAAAGAATATATGGAAACAGTACAGTTTCCAGAGGGAGCCAGGACTCCCTCCTGCTCCAAAGAAGCACATTTGGAGCCTGGACATCACACCCAAGGCACCTACAACTCGTTGATAACATGCATTTTCTGAGTGGTCCTGAATCAAAAAAGACCATAAACTGAGATGCAGGGAACACCCTTATACTGACCCTGACTGCAGGAATGATGATCAGCAATAAAAACAACCCAGCACAGCCGGAGTTTTGTTACAGACTCACCCAAGAGAGGTTTGGGTCATTCATCTACTGACAAAAATGACAGCATTCCTTCCTTAAATGCACCTGAGACAGACACAGCAGCTCTTTCTCCTGAGTAAGGGCTACAAGACTTTCTGTGATTACTGATGTTACCAGATCAAGGAGATTTCAGCAGCAAAGACCTTCACAAAATGCTTACAGTATCAACAGATTCACCACAAGCCTCCCAGTCACTGCTCAGTGGCTCTTGCTGTTGTGAGTGTGACCATTTGTTACAACAGCTGAAGACTGGATTTGCTACACCACTAAGTAAAGGAAAATTCAAACTTCCACATCCATCAGGCACCTCCAAAATAAACCAGGAGAAAGGTCAGGTTCTCTTCAGCACCCCAAAATGGACCACAGGTTTCCAGGGCTTTCAGTGCTAAATGAAAGCAGGCTGTAGAAAATTCCCTTGTAAATGTTTATTATTCTAATTTTAACCTCTGGATGTTATTAGGGCCAATGAAAAACAAGACCAAAGCCCAAGAGCCCAAATAATCCACACAGGGATTTTCTCCTGTCTGTGCTAGCTCAAAAGTCAGTCTGAGATCCAAGGATTTTTTTATTTTTATTTTTTAAAATCACTGTTTAACCTCTTGTACTGGAAGCATTAAATTACACCACAGCATCAAACCAGACTGTGCAAGAAGACAAGTCCCTTAGAACAGAAGGGACACGGATTCCAATGGGATGCAACACTTTCCAATCTAAACACTTCCCCAGTACCCACAGTGAGGAGCAGAAATCCCTTTTTGCTTTGCCTTTCCATGGTGAAAGCTGTGGGATTTAAGGAACATGGGAATGCCTCACACCAATACACCCCATACAAGCTCTTTCTGAGCCTCACACAGCTCCATCAATTCCTTCCCAAAAAGGTAAGCCCTCAGATGCAACCAGACACCCCGGGGTGTGTTTTGGACAGCTACCAGGCCAAGAGAAAAATAACCCAACCAACCACACAAGAGAAGCCAAAACTGGCCAGTCCCTGGGGCGAGCAGCTGGGCTGGAGGGATGAACTGCACTTGCAGACAGCACCAAGGTGGTGCCAAAAAGGCTTTCCCCAGGAATTCTGACCTTGATTCCTTGGCCAGCCCCATCCAGGGAGAAGCAGTATTCCTGGGTGTCAGCTCTGGCACTCCTGGCTGCACTGGAGCCTAAAGGCTTCTTCCAGGTTATTATCAGTCCAAGTAACACATCCAAAATTCACCTTCCCTCTCCACACACTGATGGGGCTCCCACAATGCACTCTCTACACCTTCTGTGGTCAGCAGGCTCTTCAGTGTGAGCCAGATAAGGTGTGCTGCTGGTTTTGTTCTGCCTGCCACATGACTGGGTGTTTTCTTGTAAATAAAAGCTGAATTCCCTATTTCCAAATCTGCAGGGCACACACCCCAAGGCAAAGCAGCTTCTGGAGGTGCCTCTGCCCTTGACCTCCAGCTCAGAAAAGGGACTGTCCTCTGGGGATGTCATCCCTGCCTGCCCAAAGAAGTCCTCTCCTTATCCCACAAGTCCAAGAGGTGCCTTTGCAATCCATCAGCTCCTGCCTGGATGCCTCTGGGGCCCTAAACAGGGCACAGGGACAGGATAAGAACTGTGGGGACCTGCCAATCTTTATGGGATTGTTTTGCAGCTCGACTCCGCTACAGGGGCAGCTCTCAGAGGGAGGCAGATCCCCAGGAGCAGATGCCAGGATACAGCAGGACTGGGACACCTCACAACCCCAAGGTCCTGGGCACAATTCTCAGTTCCACAGCTGTTCCCAGCACCCACAGTGGCACTTGCACAGGAAACCATCCAACAAGCTGCTGGTGCTGGGGCTGACCCCTCAGCTCCAGGGGTTTTTTCCCTCTGACACGGTATTTCCTAGAGAAAGGATGAGATGATGGCAATTCTCCCCAGAGAGAGAGTCAGCACAGCCACTCAGAGACCTCACTTGGGATCTGTGCTGACCTTACACCTCACCTTCCCTCTGTGTCAGAGCTGGAGGTTGGTTACTGAGGACACAGTTGGGTTTGTTTTGAGGGTCCTCCCCTTTTTAAAATCCATAAACCTACATATCCATAGCTCCAAAAATAAATAAGCCATAGCAGACAAAGACCTTCCAACGTGGCCAAAAACTTAAGCACACCATCAATACAAAGGCACTTTGTCACACAGCAATCCCAAACCCACCAGTAACTAGAAGACAGACCAAAGACTTTTTCTAAGCGATTTATGCTTAAATCATCATAAATCATGCAGAAAACAGGGAAAAAAATTCAAGTATGACTTAACAGACTCTCTGATTCCCGCTGCAAACAGCCTTGTTTTTCCTCCCTGCAATTCCAGAGCAGGGATTTCTTCTCCACCACCACTTTCAGCTGCCACAGGCAGGCTATTGTTGGGATTTAGCCATGCAGCAGCACTCCTGGTGCAAACCTGTGGCAGCACTACAACAGAACAGCAGGGATTTCAGTCCCGGCAAAGGAAGAGCAGAGATTTCTACCAAATACCTGCTTGGAGCACGGCGAGATCCGCGCCCTGCTTTGGCACGGGGCTCCTCAGAGAAGTCCTGTGGCTCTTCCCAAGCTCCAGGGGCCCGGAGGGCTGTGGGGGGTGAGGTGACAGCCCAGCAGGCAGTTCATGGTGCACATGCAGGAAGCCCAGAGCCACTCAGGCCCACATCTCCTCGCCTGCCCTGCACACCAGCACAGCCACAGCATCCTCTCTCATTCAAAGGGACTCCAGAGCAGGGGGACACACCAAAATGAGTCATCTCTGGGCACCTTCACTCTGCAAACTCCTGCTCTGTGCCTGGGCGAAGGGAACTGAAATGCCACCAGCTCACTGGTAGCTGTGGCAACAGCAAATGCAAATCCTGCAAAACTTCAGGCTCCTCCACTGCACGGAAGCTGTGTGTGAGCAAAAACACCTCTGAGTTTTTTTTGCCCCCCTTCCCCAAGGATAAACTGGGTTTCTGAAAGCTCAGAAATCCAACCAGCAGGGCAAAGTTCAACCAGACACACATCATTTCAGCTGGGCTTTAATGAAGGCACACAGAAAACAGGCCCAGAAGAGTTTGGAAACAGGATGCAAGAGGTTCTCCCATGTGCAGCTTCAAGGGCTCTACTCACTGTTTACACCTGGTGAGGAGCTACTTTAACTGCAGCCTCACCAGGTCATACCATGGCTGCTTTAATACAGTAACATTACAGTGGATATTCAGGCATAGAAGAGAAAATGGATTTAAATTAATTCTTTGAGGGGGTGAGGCTCTGGCTTGGAGCAACCTGGTCTAGTGGAAGGTGTCCCTGCCCATGGCAGGGGGTGGAACAAGAGGATCTTTAAGGTCCCTCCCAACTCAAGGCACTTAACAATTCTATGATAACCTGACCCATTTTCCAAAAGCCATTCAGAATTCTAAAGAACATCAGCATAGCTGAATGCAAAGCCACAAGCTTTTCGTGGGAGACAAACTGGAGATTTCTAGTGAAGTTGCAGGCAGTAACTGCACTTAACAAGAGGTTAAAAACAACTGGTGGGAGTGGTGACGAAAAGGAAGGGGGGAATCCTCACCTAACAAGTTTCCAGCAGCAAAGCCTGTACGAACTGCAAGACCTGAATTGCAAAGTGAGCTTTGAGGAGAATTTTACCTCTGCTCTCGGGGTATCTTGCTTGTGGTTTGCCAAAACTTCTCAGACGAGCTTCAACACCCTGACTGGCAAACAAAGAGCAAGAAATCCCCACCGATGCTTCCTGCAAGTTGAGAAGTTTGGGTGGGAAGCTTGGAGATCTCTGGCTTGTGCTTTGCTGTGCTGTTTGTTTCCTTTGTTAAAGGGCGATTTGGGTTACCAAGTGCAAATCGTTTACAAGACTGAAAACAACGCAACCTAACCTTCACCTACTTATGAGCAAAGCAAATCTAATCCCACAGGCAGGTTATTCTATCTGGGAGCAAAGCAGAGGAGCTAAAAACGAAGGCAAGGGAGAGTTACCATGGGATACCAAGATGCGTCACTTCTCTTGGCTCTCGGGGTGCCACGTGATAGCTCAGCCGTGAGTGAAGAACTCAGCAGATGGGAGAGGAAAAAAATGGAAAAAGGTCTCTAGATTATAGCAAAGTTGAGGCTTTAAAATCTACTGCTTATGGCTACAGAAATAGAGGCACCAATATTTATCTATAAACCAAACTGGCTATAAATCCAGTACCACGGTGCAGTAAATAGTGGCTCTTCCTTCCACCAGTCAGCAGCATCCACACTTCACAGCTCCTGGCAGTAAATGCAGTCCAAGCACATCCAGATATCCTGCCCTTGCCATCCCCAGCGAGAACCAGCCCTTGCCTTTCACAGGAGGCAAAGCAGGTCAGTAGTTTCCAACTTGCTCATAAATACTTGACAGCAAAAGCCACAGGCAGCCAGAGCTCGAGAGAGATCAGAGGAGGGATAAATCACTTGGAATTGACTCTCAGCATTATCACACAGGTCACCAAAGCCACACCTTGGGATGGAGCCCACTGAACCAGGACTCTTTTCATCTCCAAGGCACTGCTGGTGAGCAGCTGTCGGGAGTGACCCTGCACAGATTCACCCACACTTGGATTTTCACCCCCCTCCGACCCATATAAATCCTTTAAACATCCCTTAATCCTCTCCTGCCCCGAGTTACACAAAATCAGAGTGGTTCAACATTTGAGGGTTCTTTCCCCCTTGTTTTACAGCTGCCAGTTTCTTTCTAGCATATCAAAACAACTCTGATTTAAAGGACATGATTCCATCTCCATCCTCCTCCACCTCCCAAAGCCTCCTAACACCCACGTGCTGCTGAACGTCAAAATCTCCAGGGAAATTCACTCCTTTCATATGCCAGCCAAGCAAGCCACCTCTCTGTAGTAAAAAGTGACGTGGAGCAGAAGAACCCTCGGCCCCCCACTGGTGAAGGTGCACTCCCAGGGCTCCAGCTCCACCCAAACCGAGTTTCCAGGGAACGCAGGAGCCCATCTGTCTCCAAGGCATACATAACCTGATCATTACCCCAGCTGGCACACTGCCACTCCAACCCATCCGGCTCCCAGCACACTCCTGGGAGCTCCACACTGCAAAACTTTGGTCAAGGAGCAGAGGGAATCAGCCAAGATACCTGCTGCAGTCATCTAATCCCAAACACCAGCTTGTTAGCACCTGAATCATCCACTGCTACCTGCCTGTTTGCCTTTCCCTCCCAGAAGGATGAAATAAGATGGAAGCCAAGAAACCCTGCCTTTCACGTGCTACTCCAGGTTGCAGCCCCTGCATGACACAACTAAGGGACATTTGGAGACAGCACAGTGTTATTTGGGACCTGCTTAGAGAAGGAAGTCTCGTATTTCTATAGTTTAACAAAGATGGCATCACCTTCTTCAGCAAAGGCCAGTGCAGGTCCTGAACATGGGGAGGGACAACCCCAGGGACCAGCACAGGCTGGGGGGGACCTGCTGGAGAAGGACCTGGGGGTCCTGGTGGGCAACCAGCTGTGCCTGCCCAGCCGTGAGCCCTGGGGGCAAGGAGGGCA
>JAWMRB010000168.1:3224487-3238295 GCA_035584715.1 Xiphorhynchus erythropygius | reverse complement strand
GGCTGAGCCCCCCCAGCTCCCTCAGCCCCTCCTGCTGCTCCAGCCCCTTCCCCAGCTCCATTCCCTTCCCTGCACACGCTCCAGCCCCTCCATGTCCTTCTGGAACTCAGGGCCCACCACTGGGCTCAGCCCTCCAGGGCTCCCAGCAGTGCCAGCACAGGGGGACAATCCCTGCCCTGGTCAAAGGGAACAACCCAGCAACACAGACCCCACAGCATTTGGGTTGAATGTTTTTCAGAGCAGCCTCTTGCACTGCACCTGTTGATATCTGACCCCCGTTAAACCTGCATTAAACTTTAAGTAATAGGTCACTACATTATTCACAGTGTTGGATGCACAGCAAACAGAAGCTGAATCAATGCAGAGACAGAAGCTACTGGTGTCTGCTATGTGTCTTCTGCTCTTAATATTGATGTAGTTGAAGGAGGGTGGTGAAAATGGCATTTTTTCATGACTGACTGAAACAAACCTAGATGCTGCAGTTTGTCCTGAACAGCTATGGCACAGGTGCAGCCTTCAGGAAGCAACAACCTGCTCAGGCCTGCAAAGTGCACACAAAAAAAATGAGTTCCCTCAATTTCAGCAGCAGTGATGTTTAGTCACATCATTTTCCTCCTTATTTCTGATGGTGTTTCTTGGGGTTTCTGTGGAAAAACCACTAACCATGCTAATTATCCAACCCTTGAGATGCAGATAGAGGCAGCAGTGGGACAGCAACAGCAGAGGGGCTAAACCCAACTTTTCCAAAACCAAATTTGCTTAGGGCACCACAGGAATTACAAGTGCATTGGGAAGAATCAAAACTGAAAGCTGCTTCTCTGCCCTGTCTCTCAGAATCAGCCAGTTCAGGCTCACTGATATTCAAGAACATTTGGGAAAGAAGGCAACAGCTTTGCCAGCCAGGAATAGGAGGCACAGGGGACTTGGTTCAGTCAATGTGCTGGTCTCTGGGACTACACACAAACAAACAGCAGCTTTTAAAACACATTCTTGATCAAATCTCTCTGCCCAACAGCTCCACTGTTATTTCTCATTTTTACTACACCTCCCCTCCAGCTCTTCCATCAGTCATGGAGTTTTCCAGCAAGAATCTAACCCAACAAAACCACAGCAAATCTTAGGAGATGCCTTCCAGAAAATCCTCACACAGCTTCAAAGGATTATTAAGAGACAAAAACAATTACAAGCAGTAAGAAAAGGCTTATACCCCATATATTTTCTCTTTGCAGGTCATTCATCTATGTCAAAGCCAGAACTGGGAACGGAAAACAGGTATTCCAGCCACCAGTCAGGCTGTCTACCCAATATATCCCTTCAGTTTCAACAGCCAGAAGGGCAAAAATTTCCTTATAAATAGGATTTGGGAAGCATTTATCCACAGCCCACATCTTCTCAAGCTTTGCTCTTAGTTATCCTTACCTGGAGGCAGGAAAAAGGAATGGAGCTCAGTTATCTTTCCATTGCCTTTCCCTAAGATTTTACACTTTAGGGCAGGGGTGTGACAGTTTGGGTAACACCCAAAGGAAAATGGGTATCTGCCCATCCAAATCCAAACCAAGAACATGCCCAAATCCAGGTCACAGCAAACAAAGCACTGAATAAATACGCCAAAACCACACATGCTTCAAAATACAAAGTTGACTGACTTACCTGAAATTGCTTTTCTACCCAGAGCACTTGATGCATCAGGTTAGAAGCTCATGATGGACAGGGGAGTCAAAGCTTAGAACACCTACTGCTGGCTGCTTCTCACAGAGTCACAAGTCACTGTTAAAAAAAAACACCAAAGAAATAAAAATAATGAAATAAGATAAGCCTTCATTAAAGCACCAGGAGTTGTTAGAGCCTGAAGATGACCTCAAGGCCTGCTGAGAGTTGGGATGTACAGGAATGACCATGCTAACACAGAACCACGGATGGTTTGGGTTGGAAGAGACCTGAAAGATCACCCAGTTCCAGCCCTGTAATGACACCTGCCACCAGCCCAGGCTGCTTCAAGCCCCAGCCTAGCTCTGAACCCAACACCACACCACATGTTTTGCTGACAAGTAAGCTGAGGCAGGGGGAGTGAAGGAGGAAGGCTGAAAGCACTTGTACTGAAGCAAAACCAAAACCTGAAAACCAAAATGCAGGTGGCCAGAATCCTCGGGGGAACAGGTTTCCTTCCATCCCTGTTAGCTCCTGCACAGCTAAACTGAGCCAGCAGCAGCACACAAACCACTCAGTCCTGCCACTGGGAAGAAATCCACTCTGCATCCAACCCCTCCAGCTTCCAAGGGAGCCAAAACCAGCGCAGAGGTTTGGAACAGAACCAGCCCCCTGCACTCGGCACAGCTCTTCCAATAAAGCTTTCACCTTCAGAGAAGGGAAAACCAGAAGGGTCTCCCTGCTCCATTCACATCAGACAGAAAAGTGCAATTCATACACTCCCATCCAAGTACCAGCTGGGGAGGAAAGGGGCTAAATAACTCCCATGGTGCTGGCTGAAGCAGAACCAAATCCAAGCAACAGCCTGCCAGGAAGCACGGCTGTTCTGCTCTCTTGGACTCCTCCTTAGCCATGTTTAGGGTTACTTGGAAACTTGCTTTGGGGTTTACACTGCAATCTGGCCTCATCCAGGCGATTAACCCATCTGAGTGCCTGGGGAGGGTGACACCAGACGCCTCCCCCTCCCTGCACCCACCAGCCAGCAGGCTCCTCTGTGTGCCAGGCTGGAGGTCACACAGCTTTCCCCCACGGGGATGGAGCCACGGCACAGGGAGAGCCTTGCAGGCCTCCTGCAGGAGTGCAGTAACAGGAGCCAGTGCTGACAAAACCCCAGAGCAGTTACCCACCCCACGCCTTGCGGAAAGAGGAAGGCCCTGTCAGCTCTTATCTCAGAAGAGCAGCTGCCCTCCCAAACACATCACACCCGCTCACTTGCCAAGTTTCCTGAACCCCCAAACTCCCCTGCCTGCCAAGATCATGGCCCAGGGCAAAGCCAGCCTGCTGCACCCCTCCCTGCATCCAGAGGGACAGTCCAAACCCTGCACATCCCCGTTCCTGGGGGAAGGAGGGTGTCCCCAGTCCCAGGGACACTGGAGCACCAAGTGGTGCTTGGATGTAAACACACACTTGGATCAGGTTGTGGAGGTGCTCCACCCCAGCTGCAGCCTCTTCCTCTCTGCTGGAGAGCCACCCAGACCCCGTAGGGACACGTGCCCTGCCACATCCACACTTATTTCTGGGCCACTCAGAAGGAACTCACACTGACAGCTTACTTTGGGTTCTGCCAGTTCAGCTGATAGCAGGGCAGCGTGGAGAGGTGTGATTAGAGCTCCCTTCTATCTCTCCCGTGGCACACACAGCACTGCCTTGTGCCATCTCACAGCCCCTGACATTTGTTGGACCTCTCCGAGGACAACAGCCCTATCCCAGCCCCTGTGCCACACTCCCCCACCCCGAGGAAGACCCTTCTCTCTGCTGGGCCACGAGCTGCCAAGTTGAGATGCCTGTGTCCTCTCCCTGTGAGCACACCTCGGTTCCCGGAGTTGCTAAGCGATGGGGACCCGAGCGGCACGAGAGAAAGCCGGCGCTATTTTAGCATCTACCGTGACAACGCCCAGCTCCGGCTGTGCCACCGCCTGCTCTCACAGCCACAGCATTTCTCTCATGCAGAAGCAACAGCGGAGAAGAAAGCTGAAGGTGTCCATGCTGCCAAGATAAACTCCTGCCTTGTTCTCCACGTCACAACACGGCCAAGAACCACCAGCCAGTAGGACCCAAACAGCCTCCAGAGCCTCGCTGGCTTATTCACAAAATAGTCACCCCTTCACACCACCTGACCCAATAAACTCAGCCTGGAGCAGGCTCAGAGTTGGAGCTGCATCCCTGACTAATGCATTGGAAGAGATTACAGCCAGTGGGAACCTGTAGGACTTCCAGAAAGAGCACATGATCCCTTTATTAATAGTTCAAATGGGTTTTTAGGAGGATGCTACCCTCCTTATTATCCATGCGGAATTACAAGCAAACCACCCATCCACACGGTTTAGGGGAGTGAAGTGGCCACCTCTGCATGCCAAGGGCCACTTTGGGAGGAAGATCCGACAGAAGGGAAACTGTCTCCTTGTGCTGCCCACCAGCACAGGCATCTTTTCCTTCCCACACCCTTTCAAGCAGCACCATTGCAGGAGCAGCAAGGGTAGGCTGCTGGTTTACTGTCTTACCCAACAGAGCCAGCAAGGCTTGGGAATGTCTCTGCAGGCTGGATTAACCAGCTGATGACTTCTTGGAAAAGGCACCTTGGTGATCAGAGGAGCATTTTCATTTCACGCCCTAGCACAGGGTATTGCCGCATTTCACCAGCCTTTTTTTTCACCCCCCCCATCTGCTTTTCCTTTGCCAGACTAAAGTACTCCTTACAATGCTCACAGTTCACCAATCCAGTTTGCTTGCGGATTAAAGAAATCAAATTAATTGATTTAGAGACAACGTAAGGGGTTTCAAGAGAATGTTTAGCCGATGTCTAAGATGTCATTTTAATCCTCCTCACGGTTAATTCTTTGAGCACAGGAAGGCAGCAAAACCGGGGATGCAGTTCTGACACAGAAAAACATCTCCACGGGCAGTGCTAATCACTGAAGTCTCTACAAATGGATCCTAATCCACAGTGGCTTGTCCCTGCACTTCTGTGGAGACAATCAAACCAGGCAGCTAACAGCAAGGGGAAGAGACTGCAAGGGAACAGTGACCCTCACTTGGCTGATGCAGATCTGCAGGGGGAACCACTAAATACCACTGACCCCACCAGCTTGTGCCATTATATCTCAGGGTAACTGCCATTTCACGTTTCTGTCTTTAATTGTAAAAAAGCAGAATATTCTTAGCTCCCATTTCCAGTTTGGAAAGATTCAGAGGTAATTCCCCCTGCCAGACACAGACCCTGTTTCCAAAATAATCATTCCTCTTCTCAGACCTCCTTCCCACCTTCTTGTTGTTCAGTCCTCCCAAAAACACCTTGCAGGACACGCTGCTCTCCCCAAATGTGGCCCCAGTGTAACACAGCTGGAAGTCTTTGCACCAAATGTATGCCAGGACCCCGAGAAGTGACACACTGATATTTTCAACTGCCCCCCAAAGGGTGAGATGCTCAGAACTTCCCAGCTCAACCTGAAAATACTTTGAAGGGAAAAAGCTTAGTTAATTCTAAAAAAGAAAGTTATGACTAGGCTAGAAAACATTAATAACATGAAACACACTGCAGCTACTCACAGTAAGGTCCTTGTCAGGATATTCCCAGTAACTGCTTTGGAAAAAGGTCTTCAAAGACCAGAGAGTTGAGAAACTGTATTTCTTAAATGTGAGATGCTTTAAACATGAAAACAATTATGAGACTTCACCAGGTGGAACATGAGTCCTGCAGAGAAGGGCTGTGATGGCCTGGGCAAAAGGGTTTTGCTCGAGTGGCAAACACCTTAGAACATGCCCAAGCAGTTTTCCCTGCATTACTGAAGCAGTTTAAATACCTGTTGAGTATAAAAAACACATAATGAAATTTATGAGAGGCTTCTTTGAGCTCTTTCAATACTTTGCATGTGGGTCTCTTCTAAAGAGAACACTTGCAAAACAATTACACTGCTATCAGATCAGCAATGCTACGGGCAGCTGTCACATTTTAACCTTTTCAGTTCATCTTCCTGCCCAGGCAAATGCCAAACACGGGCTGTAGGCCAGGAAAAGGGCAGGAACTGCTCCTCAGCACCTCTGGGCTGGGCTCAGCACACCCAGGAGCAGCAACAACTTTTCACAGACTCCCTTCAGCACTGCCATCACTCCATGAAAAGTCTGGCTTTTGCCTCCACTATTACAGCCCTCAAAAATCAGTCACCCCAAAGCTTCAGGGCTTTTTATTATATGCACATTTTTAAAAATATTAAAATATTAAGAAAAGAATTAAAACAAGCAAAAGAGCCACTCACCCAAATCCCTCAAAGCTGCTCTGCTACATCAGTTAAATCAATATGCAAGAGCAGCTGAGCTGCCCTGCATCAAAGCTCTGTCTGAGGCTTTGCCTGCTCCCAGCTCCAGGAGTTTCCTGAGCCTGGATTTAGTAACTCTCCAGGAATAACTCATCCAAAGAGTTGCTTGGCTTGCCCCCCTCTCCCATTTCAAGGCTTTATAGCCACTACATACCTGGCAAGGAGTGTCACTGTAGGGAGAGGGGAACCCCCATGCCACTGCCCACCCCTTGGCACTCCAGGAGCTGCTGCACCCCGTCCTTCCCAGCCAGGTGCCGGGGGGAAGAAATCCTTGTTCTGGCTCCCAGAAACAGGTATGTTTACACTGCTACCTAGCTCAGGAGCTGTCACAAGCTGTTGGGTTTCCTCCCTCAGCTCTCACTCACTGGCACCAGGTTACAACCCACAGGTTGGGAGCACTCCCCCCTCTGTAATAACACGTGGGAGAGGTTTTAGAAATCCTTTACCATAGAATAACAAACACCAGAAACGTGGTTTTTCCTCTGGAAGCAAGTTATACACAAACACACTATCTCTATAGGTTCCTCCGTGATTCCTAAGGTGCCATACTAACATTTTTAAGTGCATTTCTAGGGGTCCCTACTTCCAACCCAGCAACATTCAGTGGAAATTAGGGGGAGCAAAACTACTGCAAGCTGTTCCATAAATAAAAAATACTCTGGTTATGCATGCCAGTAATTTTTCAGACAGTGAATGGCTTGGAATGTGAAATGCCAATCAAAATTAGCATTTAGATATGCCGTGCTGCCCCACTACCTCCCACTCCTGCCCCTCAGCTCTGTTAGAGGCCCTTGTTCCCACTGGCACGTTCCTGATGGCTGCATTCCACTCCGAGGGGAAAGGCTGCCTGTAAGCAGTTTATACAGATGCTTTGTTCATCCAAAAATATTTAAGCTCCAAGAAACATTAGAGCAAGACAGAGATTTCAGCATTTGCACAGTAAAGAACTGCAACTCCTACAGATACTGCCAGAAGCTTTCTTTCTTAAGCCTTTCCAGCTATAAAAGGCCATTTTGCTAAAGGAAAGCCACAAACAAAAAGCAAAGTGTATTCTCTTAGTAAAGGGCCACAAAGAGTTGTTACAGCAGGGCTGGGAACAAGCAGAGGATAAAGCAATGGTGTCATTGCAGTTACCTATTTATCTGCCACTCTACTGGTTCTGTAGCAGTTATCAATTAGTGCATTTTCCTGTGCTGTCTCCTTATCTATCTCTGCAGGCTCACCATCCCAGGGCTCCAGGTCCGTGCTTTTCCTGGGACAGGGTTTCCTTCTTATTGCCCTGCCAGGAAATTCCCAACCACAAGCTGGCTCTGTACCAGTCCCTCACTTCCACAAACTGCCTATTAAATCAATGGCCTTATCTCAGACTACACTGGAAAAGTAGAATTAACCAAATATAAACAGAAAAAACCCACAGAGACCTTCACTTACTCCTGCTGCTTTCCAAGCTGGAATTTGTCTGCTGTGGTCAGAGAGCTCAGACAGGAGCTGCAAGCAGTGATACCCAGACAATGCAACACACCAAAAATACTCCAAAGAAAGTAGGATGGAATAAACTTTGGCCAACTCAGTGCTTACCCTCCATGAAGTTAACTTCAGCCCTACAGGACTATTTTTCAAGCCTAGTCTTCTGCTGCTAAATGTAAGATTACTAAGTGAGGCTCAAGAGTTTAAACAAAAGTGAGTAAATTTACCACAGGTCCCTGATGAGGCCCATGAAGTAATGGGAAATAACCCCAGCTTGGATGTGAGAACACAGGTCATTTCAGCCTTGTTTTGAAATCCCAAAAAGTGTGTTATTGCTCAGTATTGAACAAGTGGCAGGACCAAGATGGGATTGTTGCACTGTCCTATACAGGGCCAGGAGCTGGACTGATGATCCTTGTGGGTCCCTTCAACTCAGAATACTATGATTTTGAAACCAAACAGACTTCATTTTCCGACACCAGGGAGGAAAGAGTTTACAGCAGGTATCCTAAGTGCTGTTTTGCCTAAATGCAACAACACACGAACCCATCTGCAGCACTTCCTGAGGTACAAACTACAAAAGCAGCAAGTCACACAAGATTTTTCAAGTCTTAATTTAAGAGAAATTAAAAAAAAAAAAAGAAAAACTGTAGTGCACACTTTGAAAGCACAAAAGGGGCAGAAAGGCAGCTTCGTCATAGAGCAGAAGGATCACACAGCACCTTCAGCTTTCACAAGGCCCCTGCAACCTTTACAAATGAGATTTCTTTCTTTCTTTCTCCAGAGACACGCTTTACAAAGCACAGGGACAGGATAACAAATGCTGAAACACCCCGTGCAAGCAGCACCAGAGCTGCAGGGAGCTCCAAAGCCACAGAGGTTTCAGGCTTTGCTGCCAGCCAGGACAAAGAGCAACAGGCAAAGTTGCCTATACCACCGAGTTTGTGTCAATATGAAAGGAGACCAAAGTGACTTTCAGCCTCCCTGTCCACTCCAGTCCCTCTGGGAACACCAGTAAGGTGACACAGCTATCCCAGTGGCCATGGCTCTACCACACACACAACAAACCACTGTTGCCAGTGCTCTCTGAGTGCTTTAAACTGGTGACAGAACCAGCTCAGGGCCACCTCACCGGAGACTTTTTCAAGCCACTGCAGGAGACAGCAGCACAGAAAATAAACCTCTTCCCCTCACTTTCAGAGGCTTACAAGGGTTATCCTCACCTCAAAGAAATTCTAACGAGCTTTTGCCTGCTTCAATCCTCGCTTTCCTTTTAATTTGGGAAGCATTAGCTCAGTCCCAGCCGGGGGATGACAGCGTGCACCACTCAGACCCAAAGGGGAGATTCAGGTCAGACAGCAGGAGGAATTTCACCATGGAAAGGGTGATCAAACACTGGGATAGAGTGCCCAGGGAGGTGGCAGAGTCACTGCCCCTGGAGGCGTTTAAGGAAAGACTGGACGTGGCACTCAGTGCTCTGGTCTAGCAGACAAGGTGGGGATTGGTCACAGGCTGGACTCCATGGTCTCTGAGCTCTTTTCCAACCTAAATGAGTCTGTGATCCTTGTGAACTAGAGCAAACACTGCTTTTTAGCCTCTTGCTTCACAGGGAAAAATAGGACTGAACGAGTTGGATCAGGCACAGAGGAGGAATATTGAGCAGGTGACTCCTGAGTGGGATGAGAAATCTGTAGGGTAGTGAAGCTCTTTGCTAAGTTCCTTCCTCCCCTCTTTCATAGTGATACTTCTGACTTTTTCAGCATATCAAACAGACCTCCCACAGCCACTTCAACCCGGGGTTAAGCTGAGCTCAAGTGAGGCAGCATTTCTGCCAGCTCTGCTGATGCCACAGCCAGCAGTGGGATGCAGGAGGAAGCCAGAGCAGCACACACAGTAATGGCACGGTAATTCAATCCATACCCACCCTCTGGGAACATTCAGTCCCGCCGCTGGGTCTGCAGAGCGGCTGCAGGCTGGGCTGAGGGGCAGCCTGCTCCCAAATTCCACAAACCAGGCCTGTCCCTTGGCTCTCCAGAGGCCAAGTCAGTCAGTGTGCTGGAAGGGGTTTATTCCCTCGTGGCTGTAAAAAGCAGCAGCAAACCTCCTGCCAGCACACCCTGCTCAGAGGGGACACAGACCTCCAAGTCCCCAAATGCAGCAGGAACATCTCCCTCCGCCTGACTCGAGTCTCCTGGGAAAAGAGATTGTTCCAGTCACTGCAAGGAAAGAATAAACGGGACTGCCACCTGCCCAGAGGGCAAGGAACTCAAGCTGGAGTCTCAATCGACTGATTTGCTATAGTAGAAGTGAAGTTAGAGGTGGTACCTGTGTTTAATTAGTACAGAAAGCAAGGTATAAGAGGAGCTGATGGGCAGCAATTGCTCTGTGTTAAACATCAATACTTGCCTAGTGTGATGCAAATTACCTTTACATCTCAGGAAGGGGTTTTAAATGAGTTTAACACACACGCATTAACAAGTGGCAGATGACTTGATAGGGCAGGGGGGAGCTGAGGGTCATCTCTGCTGAAGACCAACACAAAGTGTCCATAAATAAACAACCTCTAAGTTCGGCTGCAACAAAACCATAGCTGAGCCCTAAGAAAGCAAAGTAAATTAAATAAATTGAAACTTCCAGCTACGAAAGTTGTTTCAACTTTCAGAGGTTCCCATAGTTCGCAGAAGAAATTTTTTCCACGTACTTAAAAGTTTTCTACTCTGTGTCTTGGCCTAAAACGCATCAACTTGGAAAAGGAATTTAACTCGGAAAAGGAATTTTCTAGACCACAGACCCCTGCCAGGCTACAGTAATTGGTTTTTAATCTTGTTTCTGCCGGGCACTGCTGCAAGAGCCGGTCTGTGCAGTTAAATAAATGGTCAGAGACAGTTCCCTGAATAACCCAAGGCACTGGATGGGAGAGGGAGGGGGGCATTCCCTGCTTCTGGGAGAAACACTAAGCTGGGAGTGTGAAAGCTGCACCTGGACACATGTGGGGGATTAATAATCCCTTCCAAACTCTGTGAACAAGGAACACACCACTGGCTTGGGCACTGCTTGCCTTTCGAGGGGCCACCTCCTGTAAAGCATCCATTACCCAAGTTTCCCTTCCACTTTTCAAACACCAAGCAGCCTCATCAGAGGATTTATGAACGGTGCAAAAACACTGCAAATGTAACCTCAACAAAGCAATGTATTTTCTCTAAAGATCAACAGAAAACAAGGAGGAAAGTTGAGCTAAATCTCCCATAAAAGCAGAGAAGCCCCACACAAGGAGCCCCTGTCAGTGGATAGGACCTTCTGCCAAAGGCACAGAAGAGCCCACGACACCTCATTCAGAAGGGATAACATGAACACCAAAAGGAGCAGTGGTGCCATAAAAACACCAAAATTGTGACAACAAACCCATCTGAACGGGGCTATTTGTGCCTGTTCCTCCTGCACAGCCCAACACAACGCTAACCCACCAGTCCCACTTTACAGGATTGGGGCTGGAGCCACCTGCCCTCTGTTCTCACCCTAAGCACAAATTTATGCAGCCACATCCTTAGAGATACCATCAGTAGCACATATTCCACTTCTCAGCAAAAGAAACATTCACAGCGCAGATTGGACCAACCTGTTGGCTTCAGACCTGCCAAAAACGTGGTTTCTGGATGCACCTCCCTCCACAACCAAGCACACCTCAGGGCTGGAACATGCTCCATCTCCCCAAAAGGCACCTGCAATGTCCTAGAGCTCGTCAAGCCCCTGCTGAATCCCTTTAATTGCTGGGATGGAGAGAGGGAGGGAGGGGCGGCAGGAATTGCAGGCAGCTGTGCCTCCCCTTCCCTTCCCAGCCCAGCCCTGCCCTGCCCTCAGGGGAGGCTTATCCCTCCCTCCCTCCAGCCCCAGTCACCTGCTGCTCTGCAAACTGGATTTTGGGTGTTAAAGGAAGGGGCAGGAAGGGTGGCAAACCATCTTCTCAGTCACCACAACCCTGCACTTACTGTCCCAGTCCCACACACCTCGAAATTGGAGAGGTGTTCCAACACCCACAATCCCACACCTTGAGGGGCGTCCCAAAGGGGTGTCCCAGTCCCCACAATCCCACACCTGCAGGGGTGTCCCAAAGGGGTGTCCCAGTCCCCACAATCCCACACCTGGGGGGTGTCCCAGTCCCCCACACTTGAAGGGGTGTCCCAATACCAACAACCCCACACCTGGAGGGGTGTCCCAATCCTCCAAATTCTGCACCCAGACAAGAGTCCCAGTCTCCCCACCCCACACTTGAAGGGGTGTTTGCTCAACAGCCTGACCAGGAGAAGGGTGAGAAACAACCTCTATGGCACAACTCAACTTCAAAAAGGGGATCTGAAGTCCCAAAAGCACAAGCAGATTCTGCCCTCATCAGATAAAGACATCGGTCCTTCTACAGAGGACTGACACGTTGCAAAAGCAGTTTCATGAAGTAAAAAACAAAATATTCTTTGTCAACTGTAATACAAAAGAAAAGTCAACACAGACCCTAAATTTCTGATGCTGACCTTACCAAGCCAGGCTTTGCTTCCTTCTCCAGCACTTTCAAAACCTGAATTACCAGTTGTTACGAACTATCTACACAGTTATCCTCACTCTGATGACAAGAAGCACCACCGGAGCTGCCCAGTTTAATTTGGGCATATTTGCCAAGCCATGCTGGGAATACTTCTATTAAATGTTGTGCTTAAAAAGCGTGTGTCTTTGCTGCACATCAGCACTTGCACCGGAGGAATAAGTTAAGTGCACAGCTTTGTAAGCACCTAAGAAAGTCTCCAGATGAGGGAATCTGCTCCTCCTCCTCTTCCCACTTGTGTGAGGCACTGGAGGGACGGTGCTGCCCTCACCCTGCCAGTGTAAATCACAGCAATAAAAACACCAATTAAAGCCAGAAAGGTACTTTGCCCAAGACAATGGTGCAGGACAATCTGTCTTCTAAGAGGCTGACTAGAACGCTCCATTTCTAAGAAGTACAGCCCAAATAAAATATGCAGGTTATTAAGCACACAGCAAGTCACTTCACATAAATGTCCGCCGAGTAATTCACTTCTGCTTTATGAAAAATGCAATGTTTATAAAGCAGTCCTGGAAAGGAAACAAACCCTCAAAATCAGGAGAGGATAATATTGCCTCCAGAGAAGCCATCAAAGAAACCATGCCTCTTTTCATTTATCTTAATTCTTCACCTATTTTTAAGGCTCTGAACACAGTAAGATATAACACGTTTCACTCTGCAGCGTCAGGGGAAATAAATGGACCTTTCCTCCCTCCCAGCTGAAGTTTGTGGTGCCTCTTTCAGTGACTGTGAGCAACACAAAGAGCAAAGACAAAGAGATGCCAGAACTCCTGCTCCGGCATCCCAAAATTCAGCAATCCCAGGCAGGCAAAGGGACTTAGTGGCACCTGAGCACTCCCTTTGGGTGGCAGCGAGTTGCACTAACTGAGCATGGAACAGTCTGAGTGCTGCACTGGAATACACCCCACAAGCACTGGAGGCTGCACTGGGCTCTGTCCCAGCTGTCCTAGTTCAGGAAAGGACTGGGAAACAGGCAGGTTTGAACATTTCCAGCTGTCTGCACACATCCTGTCACTGCACTGGATATTCACCACCAGCAAGTCCTTCAGTTACTCCCGAAAACAATACCCGCGACTGCCTCTCAGAGTGTGTTTTTAAACCAAATTCAGAGTCAGGATCGAGGACACATCAGTCACAAGGGAAATTTGTTGACACAGCTGACATGGGCACTGCAGGGGTTATTCCACTTCAGGGCTGCAGAGATTATTGCCATGAGTATTTTTCATGGCACAGACCTGGAAGAAGCCCTGCTGACATTGTCTGTGTTGCTATTTCCCTCCTGATTAGGTCCTACCCTGCCAGGTAAACCACAGTGCATCTCTCCAAAACCTCATGGAACACTCTCTAAAGGTGGAAAAAGAGAAGGTGGGGGAATTAAAACCAGCTCTATGACAGCCATGAATTAAACCAGCTCCCTTTAACAGGTGTATCCCAACCTCTGGTTTCTCTGGGAATGCAAACTGCAGCCTCTGAGCCTAAAAGCAGTGTTTTAGTGATAGGGATCAGAGCTTACAGCTCCCCTGGGCCCCAGGGCGGGAAACCTTTACCTGCCACAAGCCACCCTGCCACCACAACCACCAGTGAAAACCAGTCTCCCTCCACTCCAGGAGATCAAGGAGTTCATCTCCAGTGAACACGGAACCGTGGAATGGTTTGGCTTGAAAGAGACCTCAAGGCTCATCCCATCCCACCCCTGCCATGGGCAGGGACACCTCCCACCAGCCCAGGGT
>JAWMRB010000168.1:3200042-3215757 GCA_035584715.1 Xiphorhynchus erythropygius | reverse complement strand
CTGGTGGGAGGTGTCCCTGCCCATGGCAGGGGGTGGGATGGGATGGGCTTTAATGTCCCTTCCAACCCAAACCATTTGATTTATTCCACGATTTTGTGATCCTCCCCCTCCAGGAGAACCATTCCCTTTGGGATCCAGGGCTGGGGTGAGCACATGCTGAGCCCTGAGATCCATGAGACCAGGGTGTACAGTACTGGAGCAAACTCTAAGATCTGCCTTTATTTCACTTTGCAGGGTTTTTGTTCACTCTTTTCACGGTAACATCCAGAGCTCTGGAGATGTGAGAAGTCAGATGCTATTCATAAAATCCTACTTGGCATAAAATCACCAGACAGTTTAGTTTGGGAGTGACCTCCGGGTGTGACCATCTCCAGGTAGGAAGAGGCTTGAATTTTGTTGCATGAGCACTAACACCTTACATCCTACTTCAAACCTTGCACTTTACAAATTATGACCTCTAATTTAAAAAAAAAGTAAAAAAGGTGGATTTTTTTCCATTCAAAAAGGTCAAAATCATTTTGTGGTGCCCACAGAGCGATTCCTGCATGTCCTGAGCCTGGTTTCCTGCAGGGCTGTTGCCCAGCGTGGGAAGATCTGCAAGGTCTGATTAAAAGTTTTCCCTTATTCCAGGCATTTGTTATCTCACCAAGGTGAGAGATAAATGCGTGTTGCTAACCAGCAGATCATGGAGATAACACATCCAGCTACCCCTCTCCCAGGCATGGGTGGATGAAAACACACATGGGAGGGACTGCATGTACCAGTGTGTTATGGTAACTTCAAGCAAGAGACAGTTTTTGCTGATCTTGGCACGTAAACATAAAAAAATCTGAAAAAAACCCTCATGACTCATCCTGATCAACAAGTGATTGCAGACATTACCCAAGCAAAATTAAGAATTAAGCATGAATAAGTAGTAATTTATGCATTGGGACGGGTGAAACACAACATTGTCCCAGCCCTCTGTAAGGAGCTATGAAATCCTGCACCTTCTTAAAAGGCAGTTGAGCCATCCTGAGGCAAAGTGCTCTGTAATAAAACTTAAATTCAGAGCCAGTGTGAAAGTTATTTTGAGCTCTGCCATGACCTGCAGCTCATCAGTTTTTCATCAGGGCTGATGATCAGAGGACGAGTTTAGTTCGACCTCAGGATCCAGGCGACAGCTTTCACCCCGTGCAAACCACGGAGCAGTTGGGAAGGGAAATGCAGATGGCAGAGGATGGCTTTGGAGGTGGATGCTGGGCAAACCTGGCACAAGATTGCCCTGGACTTTTCTTCCAGGCAAATCATTTGTAATATGTTTTTTCACCTGGTTGGCTGAGCACAGCGCTTGTGGGCTAAATAGAAATGTGTCTTTTCTATCTGAATAGAAAAGCAGAGTCTGAGCATGGTATTGGCCACTGTTTTCCCACTCTTTGCTTAGCATCTCCTGGAAGTCATTGTGGAAATGAGTGAGAAAAGCAGGTGCCCTGTTGGGTCACCCAACTTCTGAGCCGGTCACACAGGCAGAGGTTTGGACTGCAACAGAGCCAGAATTCTGTGATCTTCTCCCACAGCACAAGAAAACACCCTATGAACCCTTTGAGGTACCAAAATACTGCCTTAACCACAAGATTCCAGGGGGCCAAGCGCCACATGTATCCTCATCACAGCTTACAAATGACTCTTGGCTCCTGCTTCCATCCCTGCAGGTCCTTTCCTCCCCTTCACTTTGGTTGCCACATTGTTTTTAGTTCAGTCACTTCATTTCTTTGTGGGTTTAGTCACTGCAGATAAATCTTTGATAGATTCTTTGAGCCCTGAAGTGGGATTTGTTTATTTCTGAGTAGATTTAACACCAGCTCGGTTCTGGTTTTTTCCAGGTTGACTAGGCTGACTTCCAGGAGTCTGGTAGCACCAAGAAGGGTTTAGGAACGGGGAACTGGGCCAGCTCACCCTCCCCTGAGCACCCACCCAGCCATACCAGGAACAAAAAGGCTTGTGGGGGTGCTGGTGCATCTCCCCTGGGGCAGTGGAGCCTTTGGGGGACCTGCCAATCCCAATCCCAGTTTATGTTCCCATTTGCTCCCTGTGTGTGATGCCATCAAGACACGGATGTTCCTGGCAGGGGTTCCTGCTTTTCAGCAGGGCTCTGTTTTCTCTCTGACTATAATTTCCTGCCATCTCATTTTACTAAAGCTCTAATAGGATTAACGTTGCTGACGCTTCCCCCGGGGTAATGGTACAATAAATTCCCCCTTTCCGGGGTTGTTCCCCTACTATGGGCATTTTCTAGCAAATAATATGAACCTGAAGTCTGTGCAAATTGATTCCCAGGGATCCTGACCTTTCTGTTGGGAAGGACAAAGGGCCATCCAAGAGGCTTAGACAGGCTGCTGCCTGGGCTTAATCCTGCTGAGCCACTTCTCTTCCTGAAAACAACCTTTCCTGCCTGGCTCCAGCCAGCCCCCAAGTGCCCAGGGCAGGGGAGATGCCGAGAGTATGCCAGTACCAAGGCCACATTGGACAGGGCTTGGAGCAGTCTAGGACAGTGGAAAATGTCCCTGCCCATGGCAGGGGGTGGAACTGGATAGGCTTTAATGTCCCTTTAATGTCCCTTCCAACCCAAACCATTCCATGATTCCGTGAACATCATTTTGGGGGCTTCCTGTGAGTGTAAGGTGCCCTCAGGAGTGGGAGGGGATGACCCACATCACTCAGCTGGGGGTTTCTCCTGCTGGGGCTTTGATTAAATCAATGAATCAAAATCAGGGTATATGTGAATGGAACAACAGTAAAATGCTAATAGATCACCATCATTAGGCATTGATCAATAATTCATAAATTAATGATATTCCACTTGAAGTGTTATTTTTGTTTAGAAAGGATACATTGACTGTGAGCACGCTAATAGTAAACTAGCTTAATTAAAATTACAATAACCATCACACTCACCATAGGTACATGTTTCAGTGAAGAAATGACCATGCACCTTGTCATTTACACCATCACCTGATGACATCATTTACTCACTGATGGTATTTATGACATCACATCATGTAACATCATTACCGTAGGTTGCAGCATTTATTTAGTGCTTTTATCCATGACACCATTTAACAGCAAATGGCATCATCAACTCAGTGCCTTTGTGATGTCATTTTGGTATCATTTTGACCCCACAGGGCGTTATTTATTCCATGACTTCAACCTTGATGGTTGATGGGGTTGTACTGACCATGACAGTTTTAAAAGCCTGAGAAATAGAAACAGCAATAAAGGTTGTTCCAAACTGGTACAGTCCCACGGGGCTTTGTCCCTGTCCCCTGATGGTGGCAAGTGGTGTCAAGAACACGGCAGCAGAGTGAAAAATAAGAACTAAAGACATGGTGAGTGGAGTTGAGCAAAGGGCACGCTGAATCCAGGTGCCATGGCTTTAAGGAACTGCAGAGCAGGGCTCTTAGCTGCAGGATAAATGGGAAAAGAGACCAAAGGACCTGTTTGCAAAGGCTGAAGGAGATTCCAATGCAGCTGCTTTCTTATTCCAGCAGTGATTAATGGGGGGATGGCGTCATCCTCTCAGATCAGCAGTATTAGCTGATCTGTTGCAGACAAACAGCATTGTAAATGCAAGATTATAGAGTTGTCCTCCTGTTCTTTTCAAGTCATTAGGAAAATACGCAAACTCATTTCTTTAATTAATCCAGCTTTAATGGCTGATTGCTCCTGATTAAAATAGCACGTGTCTGCGGGGCAAAATGCGTCAAAACTGCCAGTGAAAGGAGAAACTCTTAATGGAGGCCAAAAGCCATTTCCCCCCTAACACAGAAGAAGAGGTAAAAATGGAAGATGGCAAAAGAAGAAAAAGACAATTCCAAGGAGGAAACAAAAACAAGCCAGCAGACCTCAATATAGGAGCGGTGGCTTTCCCAGAGGCACAGGCTGTCACTGCCTTGCCTGGAGCATCCCTCCTGGAACTGCAGTGTCCCGCGGCTAACAGGGTTTGCTGCTCTTCTGAGGGGAAAAACCTGTTTTCTCTCCAGAAAGTGATGTGTTTCCTGGCAGTGGTGGCTCCCAGGCTTTCCATATCGCTCACCCCCTTTCCTCACCACCTTTGGCTCCGGTGCTCCCTGCTGCCTCCTCTTCCAAAGAGTGGGTGCTGCTCCCAATGAGGCCTGTCAGAACTCACCAGGCTTTCCCTCGCAGGCACCATTCCTCAGAACAGCACCCACTTCAGGAGCAAATGGATTTTCACACCATCCCAAAAGCTCCCACATCTTTGCATGCCCGTTTCTCTGGAAAACCTGTGCTTATCCCCACCAGGGTTTTGCAGGCACACAGACTAGCAGGGCTCAGGTGATCCTGGATTGGAGCCAACCTGCTCCAAGCTGGCATTGCAGCATCCTCCTCCCTACAGATGGTGCCTGCATGCTTGGGCAGGTCCAGCAGCCCAAGACACATTAATTATGGAATTGTTGAAACTCACATCTCCAGGCAGGAGTCAGAAGAAGACCTGACTCTGGGAAATCACCAGCACCAAGGTGGGGTTTCACCTGTGCTGTGTCTCTGCAGTGAGCCGATGAGCTCTCAGCTTTCAAAAGAGAAGGTTTCCTTGTCTTCACTTTGCCAGCAGGTTTATTCTCCAAGCAGCGTGCTAAAATCCTGGGAGAATGGGAGGAAATGGCTTTGTAAGTGCTCCAGGCTGAGTTTGCAGCATGGCAGAGGCTGGGAAGAGGCAGGTTTTTTGGAGTAAAGGGTGTAACAGTGAAGTTGTAAGAAGACATGGGGGACCTGGGTGCTTCACAGGGCCAGCAGGCAGTGAAGTCTCTGCTCCATCCTACCATAGTCATTCAGTGATTCTCTGAATCCAGCTGCTAGGACTAGTTCCCAACCAGCATGCAGCTCTCCACTCCCCAGCAAATCCTGGAGAGGTCACCTTGACACTGATGTCCCCAGATGTTCCATTACAGGCTCGAGGTACCTTGGGGTGTGCGTCTGGCCCATCCCCACTCTCAGCTGCATCAGGATCCTGGGGGCCATGTCAGAGTGGGTTGGGACATCCCAGGGATGGGGATCCTCCACCTCTTGCATGGGATGGGCTGTTTCCTTTGGGACCAGCTGCACTTTCCCATGTTGCAGTTGTGCCAGCGCCTCAGGGGCTCCCACTGTGCTCCTCCAAGGAGAGGCCATCCCTGATGTCTCTGAGACAAAGGATGCCACTGGATCTTCCCTTGCCTCCTCCTCTCTTGGCTGAGGAAGCCCAGCTCTCACACTCTCTCCTGGCTTGCTCTGGCTGCCACCCACCACTGCCAGGGTGTCCCTTGGAGCCCCACAGCCTGGCATCCAGCCATGGCCTTCCTGGCATGGAGCAGGAGGATGTGCTCCCTGCTTAACCTGCCACCCACCTTGTGTCTTGTTGAAAAACAGGGTGATGCCTCCAGATTGTCTGCAAGTCAGCTCATATGGAGACCCAGGAAAACCTGTCTGGAGTGAAGCTGTGCTCAGGGATAGGGCTGAGCTCCGGACCACATCAGAGAGTCCAAGGGGCAGGAGCAAAAGGATCCCTGGATGCTCCTCGTCACGCTCGGTGTGGTTTGCTGCTGAGCCCAGAGGTGTCATGCAGTGACAGCTCTCCTTCCTGCTCAGTCCCGGGGTCCAGTCCTGGAGGCTTTTTCTGGTCACACCCTGTATTTGGCCTTCACCTCACAGCATTTTGGGAGCTGCAAAGGGTTTGGGGATTTTGTCCTGCTGTGGTGTTGGCACTGGGGCAGGGCACAAGTTTCTTTCCCAAGCTGGATTTTCTCAGTTTTCCCTGTAGGGGCAGCAGTTGCCTTTCAAGCCAGCCTAAAGGAAGAAAAAACCTGTATTTTAAAAACTAATTCCTGATCCCAGTTACTACAGCTCTGATAACGGGACTAATGTCAGCATGAGCCTCTGCTAAGTGGGTTTAGTAGTCATCATGTTCAACTCAGTGCCTAAAGCTGCTCAGTGATTTGTGTCCTCTGTCAGCCATGCTAGTTTTATTCCTCAAATTAGAATAAGGACTATAAATCAAGCTTCCTTTTAAGATAATAATAATAATAAAAAAGATATTGTAGTTGTCCTGATCAAGTGCAGGCAATAGTCTTGCCCGGGAGTGGAGATCTCCAGATCCCCCTTCCCAACACCACTGCTGTCATGCAGCAGTCCAGGGAAACTAAGGACTTGATATTAGGACAAGGTCCTTCCCCAGAGGGTGGTGGGCACTGCCCAGGCTCCCCAGGGCAGTGGGCACAGCCCCAAGGCTGCCAGAGCTCCAGGAGGGTTTGGATGATGCTCTGGGGCACAGGGTGGGGTTGTTGGGGGGTCTGTGCAGGGCCAGGAGCTGGACTGGTGATCCTTGTGGGTCCCTGCCAGCTCAGGATAATCTGTGACTCTGTCTTTAAAACAGAATAAATCTCTGTCCAGATCCCCTCATACCTTTCAGGGGAGCACTAGATGGTCTCATAAAACAGATGGAAATCCTCTTACCAATGTGATAAATATATGAAATCAGAGAAATCTGTAGGGCACCAGCTTCTCCATGTGAGGACAGGCAACATTATCCCAGCTTCGGTGCTTGTACAGTTTTCCCTGTAGCAGCCTCTAGCCACAGTAATCTGAGACTGCCTTTAGAAAGAAAGGAAACAAGGGGAGAAGCTGATGCTAAGGTTCTCATTTTGATAGGACATGTTGGTGTGGTAAAGATGTAACACCAAAATCCAAGTGGAGCTCACATACTTTACTGGAGGAGGACTGCAGAGTAGTATAAACCATATAAAACTCAGAGTGATACAACCTCCTCGCTCCTGCCAAGCGTGGACCCTTTCAGGGTGGCTGCACAATTTATCAGCGTCAAAAAAAGTCATTTACACCTTTGCTAAAGAGAGTAAGAGGCACCTCAGAGCAGCCCGCTCCTGCGGGTCGTTCAGGCATTGCTGAGGCTCGGGCTGCGAGTGCCTTGGGGAGGAGGCGGTGGCAGAGGGTTTGTGGGAAGAGCACGGGAGGTGGAGCAGCTCCCGTCAAATTCTCCCGGGGTTTTGTGCCCGACGCCGGTCAGACGTGTCAATCCTATTAGCAGTGTTATTCATGGGTCACAGCACAAAGGGCTGAGGGCTCAGCGTGTTTGTTCTGCAAATTGGGCTAATACTGTGAGACCATAAAGGAGGATGTGTCAGTGTTTGGCCTCTTGCTGGTACCTAAGGTCACACCGTAGAATGGCTCCTTGCAATTGCATTAGCTCAGATCCAATTTTAGGATACCTTACAGCTAAAAAAGTCTTCAATGTCATTAATAATGACCACCACCTTGTTAACATTTAATGCATCATAAATCACGCCAAAAACATTTTGCTCTTGATTTGGAATGGGAGAGCTGGAGCAAAATTAAATCTGAAGCCCCTCGAGCTGGCCAGCACATGGGTTTTCTCCTGGAGGGGCTGTGACACCAGGTAACCCGGCAGGCTGAGTAGAGTGCCTTGGATGAAAAGGCAGACCATGGAGGTGGCATCACAAGAGGTCATCCAAAGCTCAGGTCAGCACACCAGCCTCATCCTAAACTAGGCTGTAAGTGGCTGAAATGCCTCTGGCAGTGTGGTGGCTTCACTGCCAGACCTCCTGGCAATCGTTTTCTTTGCTGCCCTGGCTCTTCTGGTGACATTGCTGTTGTCTGTTGCCTCTGCCCTGGTCAGAAACAGCAGTTTGATTTCTGTGCTCGGTGTGATATCCCTTCTGTACATGCACCTTTGGTGTGAGAAGGATATATTAGCCACAACTAATAAAATAGCTCATGTGCTGTCACCCACTGTCCCTCAGAGCTCAGCCTTGGGCACCAAGTGTTGCAAACGTCCTCCAACACCCGCTGAAACACACAGCAGTAACAACACAGGGCTGACAATAACAGTCCTGAGCTGGGCTCTGGACCAGGGGAAGGCTGTTTCCAAGGAGTGTGGTGTGGTGTTTTTGGTGCAGGAAGGATGGTTGATGTAAATGTTGGGGGAATAATTCATGCTGGCTATTTACATGAATGCAGATGTGATTTGGATGGTAGGCACAGGACGTTTGGCAATGGAGATCTCATTATCCTGACAGCAATTTGGGACTATTACAGGGAAGCTTGGGCTCTTTAATCAGTAACACTGTATTCACATAACAGAGTTAATTGCCATAAAGTAAAAGACACTGATTAAAGAACATTTTTCTCCACCTAAGACCTGCTACCTACTGTATCCAAACACATCGGTGGGCCAAATCCTGCCTCTGATTTGCTGATCCCTCTTCCTCCTCCCTGAGCCAAGGAGAGCACAGGTGGGTTTGCCTCCTGCAAGGCAGGGCCCAGCTGTGTATCACAGAATCACTGAACATTCTGAGCTGGAAGGGACCCACAAGGACCATCCAGTCCAACTCTTAAGTGAATGGCATGTAGGAGGATCTGTGGCTCAGTCTCACAGCAGAAGAACCTGGGGACAGCCTGCATTAACACCTGCACATCTTCTACTGAGCTGTAGAAATAGTGATGTCTCATAGGGCAAGGGGCTGTAAGGGAGAGCAGGGACACTGCTGCACTGGGTTTGTTCCCTTAGAAAGGCCCTTCTCTGGCTTATTTTAAACCCCACTAATCCAGAACAGTTTTCTTATCTCTGTGCCCTGGGGGCTGTTTTGCAAGAAATGTGGCTGGGCACAGCAAAGGGCTGTAACTCAGAGAGCCAAGTTCACCATTGCAAAAATTTCCATCCAAACTAGGTGGAAATAAAACTGCCTCTCTTCCGTGCCCTGGATAGGAAGCCTGGCTGGGAGCTCGACCTGTTATTTCTTCCCTTTTGGTGCCACTTGAGTCTTTCTTGGATGTTGTCTGAGGCGGTCCCTGTATCCTTCTCTGCCTGATGCTCAGGCCACAGACTGATCACACTGGTTTCACTCCACTTTTTACCACTGAAAAGATCAAAGACACCTCAAGATAAATGTCTTATTTGACTGTAATTTGTCCTGGAATTGTTGGTTAGGGGAGATGATGTGGTTCCTGTCTGGCTGGGCACTCCTGTGAGGTCTCCTAGTCATCACCCAGGTCAGTGTTAGCTCATCTCTTTGGAAAAAGTGGCCCTCAGCTCAATCTTTGTCCTGACAGTGACTGCATGGTTTCTAGGACTGGTCAGGTTGAGTACAAGGACTCCAATCCCAGCTCTGTGGGTCCAGCTGCCCTCAGCTCTGTCTGGGCTCTCCCACTAACCTCCTCTATACCCTGCAGAAAACAGCTTAGCATTATTCCCTTCTAGATCCTTCCTCCTCCCCTGGAGCCCAAGCTGTGTATGGACACACTTGCCATCTCCCTGGAGAGCACAGAGCAAACTGAAGCAATGTTGGTGACTCCTTCCTGTCTCGAGGGATACCTCCTTTTGGAGGGGGCTTAAAAAGGGGTGTTTAGAAAGGACTGTTCCTCTCCCCTGCGTGGCACAAGTGTGTGTGGTCCATACAGGAGTGGCCACAGGGAGCCAGCCGTGAGGGCCCACGTGGCTCTGCCGGTGGATGTGGAGCACAGAGCTGTTGCAGCAAGACTTTCTCACAGGTCCCCTTGGTGTTTAACAGCCCGGGGTTCTTTTCAGCTAAAAATAACATGCTCTAAGGCCTTGGAAGAATGAGTTGCCTTCCCTAGGCCAGGAGGAGCGCTGACTTTGTGTGTCAGTGGGAAGTTATTGCTGGTGATGAATTAGCCCTTGTCCTGACCACACGCTGTAATGGGTGCCAAATGCCAGCGTGCACTCAGGAGGCAAACACACAGGGCTTTGATCTGGGGGCAGAAAACCTCCAGGGGGACATCTCTGCTCCTGTCTGCTGTAATCAAAGCTTTTGCAAAGGGTGTTTTCCTTGTGCAAAATATGTAGAGGCTTAAAATGGTCATGGTATGATAGTTTCAGATGCAACCAGCATTGCTCCTGATAAAATACACAGCTCCTAAGAACAGACTTGTTCATTGGCAGGAGGATTTATAATGGCTACAGAAGCTGCAAGAAGGTATTCAGGCTGCCATCAGCAGCTTTGGTAGGACTAAAAAAGCCCAGGCAGGATCTTTAAACACACAGACCATTAAACACACAGACCACAAGCGTTTTGTTCTGTGTCTATTTAAATCAGAGTAAAAATACACCGACAACAGAAGGAACAGATTGACTTTTAAAATATTCCATGAGATAAACAACAGCTTTGGCTAAGTCCAGCCGAGGGACTTTTACCTTCTGTAAAGTTTAAACAGTCCTGGAGCTCGGGGGGGTCTGTAAGGGTGGCACAAGGCACTGTTTCAAACCAGGTGTGTGTTTCACAGTCATACAATCACAGACTGGTTTGGGTTGGAAGGAACCTTAAAGCTCATCCATTCCACCCCCTGCCACGGGCCCAGGTTGCTCCAAGCCCCGTCCAGCCCGGCCTTGGACACTCCCAGGGATCCAGGGGCAGCCACAGCTTCTCTGCCCAACCTGTGCCAGGGCCTGCCCACCCTCCCAGCCAGGAATTTCATCCTAATATCCCATCTAAACTTACTCTTCTTTAGTTTGAGTCCATTCTCCCTTGTCCTGTCACTACACTGTTTGCAGTGAGATGATCTGCTTCAACCTCAGAGTTTAGCTGGAATTTCTCAGGCTGAAATTATAGGGAAGCTAAACCAGAGGTTTTATGAAAAGAACAAGCTGCAACCTCTGCGTGGAAGAGGGAATATTTTGGAGTTAGTGAGAAGAGCCAAGTGTCACCTCTTCTTTATTTTAATCCTATTCCAACCCCATGATTTCCCAAAAATAGACTCACGCACCAGGAGCGTCACATTCATCTTGATTCAGCTAATGATATTTATACTTTTATATTGGATAGGACTAATTCTCCTATCCTGTTAATGCAGCATGTGATTATTAAATACCTTCACCACATGCACAGACATGTATTTTCTGTGTCAGAAAGGAAAGCAACTGGCATTTAAAATTACTGAGTGATAATTGTAGGTGGCTGTTTTCCATAGTGGTTAAGGAATTCCTTTCAGGTTGATAAATGGTTATAAGACTCCCTTTTACACAAAATGAGTTCACAAGTGAATTCATTTGACAGTCACGGCTTGTGGGTCTAGTGGAGAACATTTTCCACCCCTCAAAGGCATGTGTGTTAGGAAGACTTCCCAAATGATGGTTTTGGGTACTAACACCTTGTGCATGTAATGCTGCAGCTCAGATCTGGCCAAATTTCAGTAAGGCTTAGTTCATATGCACAGCTAAAAAAGTGCAGTCAGTGCCTGAGCAAAAGGGGATCCAGTGACAAGCAAAGTGAATTATTATCCTGGCATTGTAAGTAGAGGGTTTTACAAAATTGATACACAGCCCTGCACCACTGATGTATCAACTGCAAAAGTGAATTCCAGTGAGGGAAATCTGCCAAAAAGAAAAGATTTTATCCTGAGAGGAGTGAAAGAAACACAGACATTTAATCAGAGGAAATGGCAGGAGAGCTAAGAGAAATAAGAACTCTGTTGTGCACAGCACTGTTTCCACAGTCATAAAAGCAGTGATTGAAAAAGAGACCCTGCTGCTTATGACACTGACTTCAAGGCTCCTGAACAGCCCAGCCCACTGCCCTCAGTAAAACCACCACAGCCCTTGTAACCTCCCCAAAATGCTGGTTTGACCACATTATCAAGCAGCACTCCCCACATACAGCTTGTTTCTGTGCACAGAGATTCATTTCCCCAGCCACAACACCACCGAAACTTGCCTGGATCTCTATTTCTCCTGCCATGCACAAGACTCAAAGGCATTCCTAGGGCAGGACATGGTGACACCATTTCTCCACCCTCCCTCTCTCTAGGACCATTCCCTGAGCACTGTTGTTATACTGGGCAGCATTTTTCAACCCTGTGTAAAGAAGAGTAAATGAATTTACCTCAATGAATGGTAAACCCAGCCTACAACTGCCTTTTCCTTTAACAAGCTCAAAGTGTCGCTGACAGGCACTGATTTGGAGGGGCAAGCAGACAGAAGTGTCTCATTTGTTGCTCCAGGCTTCAATGGGGAAGTTAAGGATTTTCCAGACAAAGGACTAAGACTCAGCTGACCCAGCTGAATGCCTCTTTCTGTTCATTTGTCTTTTGTGCTGTAGCTGCTAACGGTGCTAAAAGAAAGAGCCTGATGCTTGGCATGCCCCTTCATTCCCCTGATTGAAACCTGTGCTCTGAAACGCAGGCAGGACCAGCTGAGCTCTGGGCAAAGCTGCAGAGCAAAACAACATCTTTCCTCTGCAAAGCTCTGCCACCACTGTCAGCCTGGCTTGGGGTGGAGGAAAACCTCTCCAAAAGCATGTGTGGATTATATGGTTTGTTTGCAACCCACACTGCCTGGGAAACATAAAACCAGCTCAAGACATAAGAGCTGGGTCTAAACAGAACACAGAGACCAGATTTCAATCAGTCTGAGGGTGAGATTTATCCACTGCACCCTCAGTAAGTTTGCAGACAACACCGAGTTGGGTGAGTGTTGATGTGCTGCAGGGCAGGAAGGCTCTGCAGAGGGATTTGCTTCTCCTCATTTGAGGATATTGGCAAGTAGAATAATTTCTTTGGCTTCATAATGCCTCACCATCTCTCAAGTCTAGAAGAGATGAAAGCTAAACTTCACAAAACAGGGCAGTGAAGAACATGCAGAGAAGAAAAGTGAGCCAGCAGAGAATTGTTGCCTCCTGCAGAAAACATAAAGTGACAAAGTTAACCAGTCCAGATAAGAAAGACATTTTGAATGGCACTTAAATTGCTTTCTTGAAAGAAGTATTTGTAAAACAGCCTCTTACATCCACTGGCAGACATAAAAGTTAGCACGGCCATGGTTTTTCTAAGGGTATTGTGGCTGATCAACACTTTTTAAAAGAAAATAAAAACTCTGAACAGCAATACAAAAAATAGCAGGAATTGAAAAGCGGTATCACATGGATAATTTACTGCCTCAGGATTAGGAGAAATGTCAGCAGACACTATTTTATTTACTGAATCTATTAAAAAGGTGCCTTGGTCATGAAGAAAATCTGTCTGGGATGACTGTTGTAATTTTAGAAAGCTGCTGACCAGCCATGACTGTACATCTGCTGAATAACTTGGCAAACTGCCCCTGTTTCCAGTTCTTCCCCCTGAATGGTTTAACAAGATGTGGCTTTGACTGCAGCGTGATACAGTTGGATTTGTTTCATGCCAACTCCTGACACTGAATTTCTCTGACGCTCTCTCAGAGCTTTTCCATCCCTCTTTTCCTGGGGGGATGGATGGCACCAGCCAGGGGAAGTCACGCTATCTTGGCTTGTTCTCTGTTGTGGGTCACTGTCAAGCTTTGTGCTGTCAGCAGACTTTAGTTATTATGGCCTTTTTTGGCCATCCAAGCCCAAACCCAGTCTGACAGAACCATAGGAAAAAGAATGCCACTGAATTAGTTAGTTAATTAATTGCTCTTGTCAGTGTGTAAAATCACAGAATCATTAAGGTTGGAAAAGATCTCCAAGGTCATCCAGGCCAACCTGTGCCAAATCTTACAATAAACCAGAGCCCTGAGTGCCATGTCCAGTCCTTCCTTGGACACCTCCAGGCATGGGGACTCCCCCACCTCCCTCCCAATGCCTGACTACCTTTTCCAGGAAGGAATTCTTCCTGATGTCCAATTTGAACATCCCCTGGTGCAACTTGAAGCCATTTGCTATTGTTCTGCACAGTTCTTTCATGATTCACTATTCTGACTAGTGCCTTGCCTTGAGCATGTTAGAATCTTTGAGTCTCTCTGCGCCTCTTATCTGGTGAGAATACAACCCAGAAATGTTCCTTTTCCATATATAGAGCACACATCCACGTTGTGTAGTTTCTGCCCTCCTCTTACTTACGTGGAAGAAGAAACTGTTATTTATTTTTACTCTTGGAAACCCCAGTTTGGCTGGGTTTTGAGGCTTTCTGAATTTATCTCCACATTTTTGAAACTCCAGGCCATTCCACAGCCTGACTGCCTTGCTGTGTGGTGTCACACTGCCCAAGAACTGGCAGGGCCTGACCTGCTCCAGAAAGACAACCACATAATTATGGGGTGGCCACGCTGACAGAGTTGCCCACACAGGGTGAGGCCACACTGCAAGCCCAGAAGCTTTGCTTGCAAAGAGGCCAAACCACTTTGGATCCCCAAAGGTTTCTGTGTTCTCTGGGAGAACAAGGCATGTGAACACACAGGCTCCTTAGGACATGGCTGCACTGCTCCCCACAGCAATCAGACAGTGGCTCTGCCCTCATTACAGGCCACTGTTAAATGAACAAGCCAGATGGAAAAGCTTGTGCAAAGACTTTGACCCTTCCTCAAGGGGACCACATTGAGCAGCTCTAAAGCAATGACCCTTCACAGAAGGGAAGAAGGGACCAGCAAGGTGATCTCCACACCAAACAGCTGTCAGAGACGTCCCAGTGACAACTGTGTCCCCAGTCCCCACGTGGAATGACATGCAAGTCAGATAGCAACCAAAAGTATTAGGAGATGGTGCTTGTCTCTCCACCAGGACAGAAGGGATGAGATATGAATTCAACCCTTTTTTGCAGGAAGCAGTAATTGTCAGTGCATGTGTTGTTCCCTTTCCAGTTCTCCCATTGTTAACTAAACTGTGGCAGCAGCTAAGGAAAAGCCCCTTGCTTTCCTTGTGAGCAGTGAATGTATTTCTGCTCCCTGCTCCCATGCACAGAAAACAAAGGGCTCTCCAGAAGAGCAGAAAGTGCCTCTCAAGAGCCCGGGCTTCCAAAGGGGCAGCAGGCACCTGGCAGTGTCCCCAGATCGAAGCAGTTTGACACCCATGGGACAAAAACAAGCACCCAAAGCGAGCACCACTGCTGATGTAGCTTTGCACCAGAGAGCTGAGGTGTGATGCCAACTGATAGAGGATCAACAGCCCAGGTTTCTGGATGCCACCACCTCACCCACCACCAGCAGCAACTCAGCTTTGCTTGCTGAGCACAAACACAAGCTGCTGCATCTGAGCCAGGGAAGTTTGTGGGGAAACGGGTCACCCTCCACATGGGAGAAATAAAAGCAGCTCAGATATTGATGCTACAAAGTGCACAAGGAACTCCCCAGCTGATGTGCTGGTGCATCATCTCCAGGTGTGAAGGTGTGACCCAAAAGCAGGCTGAGTTGCTCCAAGCCCACACCCTCCACCCTCTCTGAGTCTCCACCACACCCCTTCATCTTTCTGCCCTTCTTTATGTCAGATCAGAGTCCCATCAGCTCTTGCCCACCCCTGCCACCCAGAGCCAGAACAGTAACACACTGCAGACATCTCCACACCTGGGCTGAGCCAGTGCCAGGGTCCCTGCAGGGCTCATCTCCTGAGTCAGGTAAAGCTGGGCTGTCTGCAGGACGCACTTGGATCTTGTTGCTGTCTGCCTTCAAAAGCTGGAATTCACTTACTGAGGGAGTGTAACTAAACACCAGATGAACTGGGGACAGCTTTCTGCTCCAAGCCAACCAGGGCAATGCCTTGGTGTGAAGAGATCAGGGTGTCCCAATACCAGCACTCCTGTGTCTGATCCCCTGTCACTTTGGAACTGCAAAGCTCAAAGGCTGGCAACAACTAACAGTGCCAAGTGTTGGTGCTGCTGCCCCTGGGTCAGGACAAACCCCTGGGATCAGTCCAGGCTGGGCTGGGCAGATGGAGCAGCCCTGGCAGAAGGAGCTGGGGGTGCTGGG
>JAWMRB010000168.1:3123867-3136924 GCA_035584715.1 Xiphorhynchus erythropygius | reverse complement strand
TGCCAGGGCCTGCCCACCCTCCCAGCCACCAATTCCTTCCCAATATCCCATCTATCCCTGCCCTCTGGCACTGGGAACCCATTCCCCTTGTCCTGTCCCTCCATCCCTTGTCAATAGTCTCTCTCCATGTTTCTTGCAGCCCCTTCAGGCACTTTTGGTCACCCCAAAGCTTCTCCTCTCCAGGCTGGACGATCCCAGCACAGCACTCCAGAGAGCAGCAGGGAGCTTGGTGGACATGCAGCAGCCCCACACGGTGTCATGGCAGGGCTCCAGCCCTCTTTATTTCACTTTATTTCACTTTTTGCACTGCGTTTGGTTTCACATCACTCTCTGCTCCCAACTCTTCCCTCCCCTCCCAGGCAGCAGAGCTGTGACACAACGCCCCACCCCAGGGGCTGGGACAATTAATTCCCTTTACAGATTTCCATTCAATTAGTGCACAATTCATGAAATCAGACAAAGAACAATCAGGTTCTCGACCATCTCTGACAACAATGTCACTGAGACACTCATGCCACTCCCACATGTCACCCTTGGCCACAGGAACTCACCAGCACAGACACACAGTTAGAAGCCCCAACCCCATTCCCTCCTCTGCAGTTTCACAGATCCAAACATCACACACATCCCTCAGAGCACAGAGGGGACTCCAGAGGGCACCGAGTCTGCAGTACAGCAACACCCAGGAGCTGCCAAGGTGTGGGAAGAGCAGGTAACCTTCTACTCTCAGGGCTCACATCAAGGGAAACCCAAAAATAAAACCAGCGTTCATTTAAAAAGCAGAAATCATACAAAATTAAAAGTCTCCAAACATCTTTACAGAGGAGTTTGCTATCTTTACTAAGTGGCACTGGATTTCAAGTGGTCATGTGAAAGAGAGATAGGAGCGTTTCCAGTCTTGCTGTGCTCTAGAAGCAGTTTCTATCCTGGTATTTGCTGCTAAAAGGTAGACGTGAACTGAGTATCGAGGAATCTTTCATCTATACATCTTCTGGGTTGGTTTGCTTCAGCAAGTAGAAAAGATTTTCCATACTCAAGTTATCTACAGATTATGTCTATATATATAAAAAAAAGTGTGACTATGTACACGTCACAAGGACACGCAGAGCCCCTCCTGGATTGTCCCTCCATGCAGTGCCCCAGCTCCCACCTGCTGGAAGGCTCCTCAGTGGATCAGCGTGGCACAACTCTCTTGGTCTGGGCTCAATTGTTCCACTCATGATCTCTGGTTGCCCTTCCAGTGGCGCGCGATGGCGTGTCAATAACTTAGAGGGGTTTGTATAAAAACAATTCCAGAGACAGAACTCCCTCCTCCAGCCCCGCTCCCACCCCCGGCATTGGCTTTGCTAACTGATTACAGAAGTCACACTAAATCACCTCAGAACTGCAAACACGCTCTGCTCTCTTAATCAAAAACGATCTCCATGGCCAGGTTCTGCATGGAGACGTCCTTGGACCTCCTCATCTTCTCGATGGCCCTGTGGAGATCCTGCTGCTGCACCGGCCGGATCTCGTCCTCGTCATGGCTGCAGGAGACACAGACACAGCCAGCTGAGGGCTCAGGGGCTGAGGAACAGCCAGGGTGAGCAGCAGCCACTGCAACAGGGGCTCTGATGTGGGGCCAGCACCACGCTGGAATCCCAGAACCACTGGGGAGGGAAAAGATCTGGGAGACAACGGAGCCCACCTTGTCACTGAGTGCCACAGCCAGTCCTGCCTTGGGCACCTCCAGGGCTGGGCACTCCACCCCTCCCTGGGCAGCCCCTGCCAAGGCCTGACCACCCTTTGCAGGCACAAATCCCTCCTGCTGTCCCCCCTGGCCCTGCCCTGGCCCAGCCTGAGCCCGTTCCCTCTGCTCCTGTCCCTGTTCCCTGGGAGCAGAGCCCGACCCCCCCGGCCCCCCCCCTCCTGGCAGGGACTTGCAGAGCCAGAAGGTCCCCCCTGAGCCTCCTTTTCTCCAGGCTGAGGCCCCCCAGCTCCCTCAGCCCCTCCTGCTGCCCCGGCCCCTTCCCAGCTCCCTTCCCAGCCCAGCTGAGCCCCATGGCACAGGCAGTGGCACAGGCAGGGGGACAGGCACACGTACGTGTCCTCGTGGCAGGAGGAGTTGACGTACTCCCGCACGCAGAGCAGCGCCGCGTCCCGGCACATCTCCTTCAGGTCGCTGCCCGAGAAGCCGTCGGTCTCCTTGGCGATCTGCAGCAGGTCCACGTGCCTGTCCACCTGCCACAAACCACCGGGTCAGAGCGTGCAAGGGCCAGAGCCAGGGGCTTTGGGGTCACCCCCCAGGATTCTGAGCTGCCCTCAGACCATCTTCCCTGGATGTTCTTGGAGAGATGAATTCCTAACTCCCAACAGTTCATCTCATGAAACTGATGCTGCAGCTCCTGTAGGTGCTGAAGCAAACCCACCAGAAGCCCTCCGTCCTGTTGGTCCATGCCATCACTAACCAAGCTCCTGTAGCTGCTGAAACAGACCCACCCAAAGCCCTCCATCCTGTTGGTCCATGCCATCACTAACCAAGCTCCTGCAGGGATCTGGGGGGCAAAAACTGGATCACAGGAATAACTGAACTGTTTTCCCAGATGCTCACAGAGGTCCCTCAGCAACTCTGTTGTCTGGACACCTGTTCCCACTTCATACAATCCCAGAACGGGGATTTAGAGGCAAAATAATGTGTCTAACTCCATGCCCTGGACCACACTGAACTATTCCCAGGCAAGACCCCACATTTATTCCATCTTTCTTTTCCTTTGCAGCATTAACTTCCAGGCAGTTAGTGCTGCTGACTAAATCTGGGAGGAACCTCTGGGAGTATGGACCCCATATCCTGCCCCCAGACACCTCCAGGAGTGCTCACAGTGACCCCCTCCCTTTCCCTCCCTCTGGAGGGTGGATGGGACACAAACACCACACAACAGCAGTAACAATATCTGTAGTAGTTTTCCTCTAAAGGAAATATGAACTGTGGAGCAAAAGCAGCACTGTCAAAAGAGTCATTCCTCTTTTCCTGACTCGAGCCAGGAAAGAGTTAAAGGAAGAGTCAGGATCTCCTCTCTCTGCTTTATGAGGTCCTGGAATTTCCTTCACTTATCCAGATGTGGTTCACCTCCAGCATCTTTGGGGAGATCAATGCATTATCCTGTTACAAAATGAGTAAATGGAGACAGAGCAGTGAAGTAATTCTGCTCAGGGATGGTGATTCACCCCAAAACCCAAGGCTGCTGCTCTGATGAGGCTTGTGCTTACACAGGAGGCCACTCCAGTGCTTTAATGGAAGGCCACACCTAAATCCACAAAGATTCCCAAGCAATCAACAGGAACACCTCGGTAGATAATCTCTCCTGGCTCCAAGGCAGGCAATTACAAACCATGCTTTCTGTAAGGCCACTGATGACACCAGCGAAGTGTCACCAACAGGGGGCTACTTACGTTTTCATTTTTCAAAATGAGCTTCAGGATGGCTTCTCTTTGCTTCAGAGCCTGGAACAGAAGGGAGCAAAGTCACCAGGGGACAAAAATAACCCCTGGGCTGTAACACTGGGCTCCAGTGGCCCTGCAGGGGCTTTAGGCCCGAGCTCAGCCACACAAGCTGAGCCCCCACCCAGGGGATGGGAGCAAACCTGCCTGGGGACAAATTTAGTTCTACAGGTGATGGCTGGGGCTTTTCCAGCACTAGAAATCACAGCCTGTAATGAGGTCACTGACAGACAGGTGAGTGCTGAGCAGATCCTTACCAGGGAGGGAAGACACAGGCAGCAAAGACTGGGTGTTGTAGCTCCCAAACTCCACTCCCATGGTTAAAAAGGGAAAGAATTCCCCCCCAGACACTCTGGCAGCTGAGCAGTTGCCACTCTGTCCCCCAAAATACTTCCTCCATTTCCCTCTGCTTTGCAGAGAATTTGTCATGAGTGATTTGGGGCATTTTCATCTCAAACCCACTTCTAAAATGTGCAAGGCTTTCCCTGCTCCCTGTGCCCGTTCCCAATCCAGAGCACACCAGTGAGCCCAGTCAGGACCAGTGCTGGTTGATCACAAAGCACAGGACCAGGACACAAGCAGTAGGTTCATGACAGGACTCTGGTGAGGTAAGGAAAATCCTCCTTTGGTAACTCTGATCCTGGGGAGGGAGCCAGGCCCTGGAATATCCCAAGGCACTTTTCCCTGCACATAATTCACCCTTCCAATGACAGGTCTTGACAGAAAGACAATAGAGAGGACTCAAATCCACAGGTTTGCCCTTACTAATTCAAGGAACACTTGGAGATGAGGAAAGAGTATGGGACAGGTGTGGAAGTCAGAGGGTTATGAATGCCTTGTTTCCAAAAGGATCCTCCCACACAGAGTGAAAGCCAGTTCAAACCACATGGGCCTGGGAACATGAGGACTCTGTTGCACAATGAGCAAGAGCTTTACTCCTCCAGTTTTGACTCTTCAGTTTCAGCAGGAAAAGAATAATGATTTCTGTAGCCAGGAGGGAATTCTGACAGGGACTGAACTCCCAGGAACACCAACACAGAAATGTCTGGCGACAAAGCCAAGTGTTCAAAGGAGACTAAAACACCTGGAAAAGGGTGGCAACAGCAACCTTCTGGCAGCTGGCTAATTGAGACTAATTGAGAAAGAGCTTAATTACTGCCTCTTTGTCATAAATCACAGAGTCATGGAATGGTCCAGTTGGATGGCACCTTAGAGACCATCTCATTCCAAGCCCACCACAAACCTGGTCTTCCAGAGTGTTTGCTGTGCCCAGCAGTGGAAAGGCCTGAGCACAAGGTGGGCTTTCCTTGACAGAGTTCATTCCCTCTTCCCTCCTAAACATTGTGCATCCAGAAGGCATCGATGGCATCAGGAAGTGCCTGCTCCTCCCCATGAGCTGTCCCAGGGGCCATCCCCCCACAGGCAACTGTGGGCAGCCACTTTTGTGTGTGCTTTGTGTGGCTGTTTCCAAGTTCCAAACCAGCCCTTTCCAGCGTGCAGCACCTCAACCACTCCATTCTCAGAGAAGATGAGGGGGTGGGAAGTGTTTCAGACAAAAGCCCCAGGGCACCCAAACCTCCCTGAGAAACACTGCCTCAAAAAGCCAAATTACAGGAGCGCTTCGGAACCACAAAAACCAGAGAATGCAGCATTTTTGGGGGAAATGAACCCAGCAGAGAGCCATTCCCTGAGTGCTGAGGCCCCGTGGGGTGGCTCAGGCAGGACTTACAGGCTGGTTGATGTGGAAGCGGGTGGGCATTCTCCTCATGATGGCCGAGTCCAGGTCCTGCGGGCGGTTGGTGGCTCCCATCACGATCACCTGCCAATTCCAGCACACGACACAGCTCAGCCTGAAACCAGCTGGGCAAAACGGGCACTGGGAGTTCCCAAACCAGCCACCTCAGCAAGAACATCGACATCTAAAGGGGTTACATAAGGGATTCCTGGTCCTGACCTCAGCAAGAGGCAGCTGAAGAGAGAACTGGGGCCACAAACACCACCTGGGGGGGAGATTCTGACATTGGTCTGAACTCTGTGAGCCCGACTGGAAAGTTCAAACTCTAAGAGGGAACTTAAAACTTCTGCTTATAACTCTTGAGTGATGTCACTTCTAGTTCCTGGTGCTCTGGAGGAATTTGAAAGGAGATGTTTTGGTAAGGTATTCAAAACTGGGGTATTTTTGCGCTGTGTTGCAAAAAGAATCCTAGAATGGTCTGGGTTGGAAGGGACCTTAAGAGATCATTTGTCCCATGGGCAGGGACACCTTCCACTAGACAAGGAGGGCAATGAGCCCCTGGCAGCTTTCACAAGCACTACGAGGGGGTGGTCTCTGTGTTTTGAAGCATGAAGTGGAGCTATCCATGCCCAGGTACAGCTGGCAGCAGTGAGTTCCACATAGCCAACACAAGGGCAGTGTTTGCCTCACCGGAGCACTCTTAATTCCTGAACCAATTCACTTCCCATTCACAGCAGCCTCGTTTGTTCCTCTAGTCCTGTCCCTGGCACACACCTGGGCAGGCCAGTGAGCCACACAGGGCAGTTCCTGTGCCATGCACAGGCTTTCCCGAGGCTCTCCCCAGCCCGCAGTGCTGGTGGCACAGAGTCACCCTGCCACCTAGAGGCCCTGGGGTGCTGCCTCACTCCTGCAATCCACGCTTGGCTGGGCACTATTTTCTTTGGCTTTTCAGCCCAAAGGGCCATTTTTCAGCAGGGCTCTGCCCCGAGTTCCTGCCAGACTCCAGACTCCATCCTGAGCAGGCTCAGCCCAAAGCTGAGCGTGGTTTCCAGATGCAATCAACACAGGAATAAATAACAGTGATTTACAATTTCCTCTGAGCCTGTAGGATTTTTTGGTACTGTAGCAAAAGCCAAATTCTGCTGAACTCAAGGGGCCCCAAACTGTCTTTCTGCAGGGAACGAACAGTTTGGCTTGCTCCAAGAAATTGTCAGTGTGTTGGGGAAAAAAGATAATAAAGTATTCATACCACTGGCTTCTTATCAATGGTAAGCAAACAGCCTGCTTTAAGCTCCTCAGTATGTATAGTCGGTCTTCTCAGTTTTGAAAAATCAACTTAAATACACCTTTAGCACAAGCTTAAGAGGCAAGGCAAAGCAGATCTTAATGGAGGTCAGTGCACTGGACATTGACACAGAATACAGATTAAAAAGACTGAACATTTTAAACTTGGAGAATAAACATCCTTTTTAAAGGTTTTAAAAACCTCATGCCAGGTGATAGTTCAGAACCACACCATGCAGGCTTTTTGCTACATTCAAGTCATTTGGAATCCCAGAATCTCAGACTGGTTCGGGTTGGAAGGGACCTTAAAGCTCATCTTGTTCCACCCCTTGTCATGGGGTCACCTTCCAGTGGACCACATTTATTACAGAAATATTTATTTCATCAGTGGGTTTTGTTGGTTTGGTTTTACAGCACCAGCAGCTTTGGGGTTTTTCTTCCTCTCCAAAACACAACACTTCAGTTGGGACTATGGAGGGGATGAAAGAACAGGATGGAAACATGGCTTTGGGAACATCCACTTCTCTGCCCTTTCAGATTAACTCCAGTCTAGTGTTTGTCTAACCCCTGCAGGTTCCCCTGGATCCCTGGGAGTGTCCAAGGCCAGGCTGGACGGGGCTTGGAGCACCCTGGGCTGGTGGGAGGTGTCCCTGCCCATGGCAGGGGTGGCACTGATGAGCTTAAGATTCCTTCTAACCCAAACCATTCCATGATTCCAAATAACCCCAAACCCAGTCTTCTCAGGCACAAAAAGGACCTGTTAGTACAACTCCCCTCATGCCCAGAATGTGCTGGTGATCAGTGACCAGGAAAGAAACCACTTGGCCATTCCTGCTCTGTGCAGGGATTTGGAACAAGGGGCTCCAGGCAGTGTGACCCCCAGGCAGCAGTGCCATCCCCTGTGCCCCCTGCACTCACCTGGCAGTTGTAGTCAGTGTCCAGCCCATCCCAGAGGCTCATGAACTGAGCCTTCATCATGGCTGTGGCCTCGTGGTCCGTACTCGACCGGTTGCGCAGGAAGGAATCTGTGGTGGGGGAGAAAAGCAACTCACTCCCAGCCCAGTTGGATTCCTCCTGGGACAAGCTGTTCTCTGATCTCAAAAATGAACTTTTACAACCATTTCTAATAACCATTTTGTCACCAAACCAAAAACATTGCTTACAGTGAAGCACAGCCAAGGGGAATCAGCCCCATCTCCCAGATGACATCACACAAGTGTGTACCTATCACATCACACTGCCCCAAATCCTGTGCTCCACATTTTCACCCTCCTGAATTCATGGAAAACTGCCTCTCCTCCTACTTCTTCAGCCCTATTAAACTACTATTCCAGAGCTCTGCTAAACCCATATTTTATTTTCCTTCCTGTGCCCTCATGGCAGAAGGACTGAAGTGGATCTGGTGATGGGTTTCCTCTGAACCAAAAATTAGCAGCAATTTGTCCTACTTGTGAATTCCTCCATTCCCACAAGGAAGAAATGCATTGTCTTTCCTAATTTGCCATAATTGCTTTAGAGCTATTCCTGAACTTTTCTTCAATCCTATTCCTATCACTGAACCTTCCCTCTTTCTAAGGACAAGGTGACAGCAATCAACACCTCATCGAACCTACAGCTCCACACACTCTGCAATAGGGACTTAGAGAAACAGAGAGATTTGTACCTATTTCATCAATGAAAATGATGGATGGCTGGAGCTTTATGGCCAGGGAGAAGACAGCAGCAGCCAGCTTCTGGGACTCTCCATACCATTTGTCGGTCAGCGTGGAAGGCTGGAGGTTGATAAATCTGCAACCTGCTTCCTTGGCTGTAGCTTTGGCAATCAGGGTCTTGCCACACCCAGGGGGGCCATAGAGCAGCACTCCTGAAAAATTCAGGGGGTTAATGCTTTGCTGTGACACACCTGAGGGTGTCCTGGCTTGTGTTTCAGCCAGGACTTAAGAGGGAAGAAACCACGAAAGAGGAAAACACTGTTCCATCAAATCAAACACAGAGGTATTTCAGAGGAGATTATTAAATTGCAGCCACAAATACTTAAATACAGGCATAGGGCAATTGAAAGGAGACGTGGAAAATGGCTGGTTTGTCGTCCCTGCTCATGGCAGGGGGTTGGAATGAGAGGATTTGGAAGGTCCCTTCCAGCCCCAACCATTCCATGATGCCATTCCTGTGCCTGTAAAGGTTACACAAAACTAAGCCTCTATTTATTTCCTGTCAGCATCTGACAGGCCCTGTTTGCAGCCAGTTTCAGCCCTGCTAATAAAACTTAACACAGAAGGGTGAGAAAAGGGAAAAAAACCACCAGGAAACTGAGCCCACAGACATTTTAAACGAATTACCCACAATTAAACATGACATCTCATATTATTTTTAAAGCTGGTATAGTGAAAGAACTCACAGGAGTGTTTTTCTAACACAGCTGCAAAGGAAACAATTTAAAGAGACAGAATCTAGTCAAAAAAGCCTGAAACACAAAGAATTATTAAGGGTTTTACCCCATTTATATGACTAAACCCCACAAACATCATTACTCTGAAGCAGTGACTTCCCATTAACACACAAGCAGAAGGCACTAATAAAACTGGGGAGCTGCCCCAGATGGAAAGTCTGCTTTAAAAAGATAAATAACAAAAATCATTTTTTCCCTTCAGCTCATTAGATCATGGCATTCAAGTAATTTTCCAGACAGCTTCAATCTGGGACTTCAAACAGAAAGCAGCCTGGAAAAACTAAAGCAGCTCCCAAAGTGGTGCATTTTCCATGTCCTGGGGCACAGAAGGGACATGGTCACAGATCCAGGCAGTAATTAATAGTTCCACAAGACAGGGCTCAGAGCAGTGAAGATCAACTTTGGGGTTCTGCCCAACATTTTAGGTTTAAACTCTGCTTTGTTTGGCAGTAACACACAACAAATGTGGCTGCAAGGAGTCCAGTTTGTGCTTGAAGCTCATTTGCCACCTGCCAGTTTCCTCAGGAGTCTCCTCATCTCTGGGGTAAAACTGGGATGTCTGTCTTGTTGGATGAGGAAAAAACCCTGACCATTTAGGCAGTTAAAAATGCAGGATCCATGGATTGCAAGGGCTGGAGGGACAGGGCAAGCGGAATGGCTTTGACAGAAGGTAGGTTTGGATTGGATATTGGGAAGGAATTCCTGGTGGGAGGGTGGGCAGGCCCTGGCACAGGTTGGGCAGAGAAGCTGTGGCTGCCCCTGGATCCCTGGGAGTGTCCAAGGCCAGGTTGGATGAGGTTTGGAGGAACCTGGGCTGGTGGGAGGAGTCCCTGCCCAGGGCAGGGGAGGCACTGGATGGGCTTTAAGGTCCCTTCCAACCCAAACCATTCCATGGTTCTATGATTAGTGCACCAAAATGGATCAGCAATAACCATTATTAACATGAAACTTCTGCATTAGAGAAGGAGAGGAGGGGAAAATCTGAGGGTTTCCCCTGGAATCAGTGCTAATGGCTGCACTTTGGCCTGGCAACACACTTCCCCTTCCCTTCCTGAGTCACTGTGGCTTTCATTTTTAAATTCCAACACACAGATCTGTGACATTCCTTTCCTACCTTTTGGGGGCTGTAAGAGCCTGGAGTTCTCAAACAAATATTTCTTCTTGATGGGCAAAATGACAGTGTCTTTCAAATCTGTAATGACATCATCCAAGCCTGCAATATCACTCCAGGTGACCTAGGAGGGAATAAACATTATTAGGGACGATCAGCAGAGTTCCTGCTGAGAGAAAATACCCCAAATTCCCAAGTTAAAACCTTCAAAATTCTTCAAATTCTTCCTCAAAAATGAGAGACGAGGGATTAAAAACCTCTGTAATTTTAGTTTTAAACCACAGGCCTGTTTCCTGGGTGTTTCCATAGATGTGTATATAGGATAGCTAATGAAATGCAGAGTCAATGCCACAGATACCCCATGTGTGAAGAGCAGGAGAAGCAGGGGAGACAGTTCCTTACATGCATGCTGAGGGGATCCACAAGGTGGGCAGCAATGCTCATCTCATACTCTGTCAGCTTGACATTCTTCACTCCAATCTGCTTCATCAGTTTTTCAGCCTGGGGGGAAATCAAACACCAGGAAAATCAGAGACACAAGTGGAATGTTGAACTCCAAAATGAGCTTTTTTTAAATCTTCCACGTGGAGTCTGAAAAGAAAAATCTTCTGCGTGTCCGTAAGTCACAGCCTAAAAGAAGTTGAGTGGTTTAAGCAGAGGGTTCTGCTGGTTCCTAATGACTTGTTGTCACTTGAGTGAAGCCGAGTCACACGTCTCAATTCCCACCAAACAAGTCACCTCAGCCCTCCCTGCCCAAATCCAGCCATCAGGACCCCAAAACCAACCCAAATAAACACTAAAACTCAGAGTTTTGCCCCCCCCAAAGCTCCACAGCACTGCATCAAGGAGAGGTGAATATATTTTTAGGTTAAAAAAAGCTAATTCCCAGAAGTCAATTTTTGGTATGTATTCACTGGGTTATCCCCAGCTGAAAAGGAAAAGCCATCAGGTGTGTCGACACACTTGCACAACTCAGTATCTCTTTCTGCTCACACCAAGTCCAACATGCTTTGGAGATATTGCAGCTTCTTACATAACAGCTGGCACTGGCCCAGATTGGGAAAGCTGGTTTTTAACTCAGAAGCTCATTAGAAAAGGAAAACCCCCCTAAACAGATTCAGGTTCCTCAAACCCCGCTGCTTGAAGCTGTGAAATTGGCATTGGCCAGAAAGCAAACCAAAAAGCTGCCACGTTTCCAGAGGAAACACTTCCCTTTTGGCTCCTCAAAGAGCCCAACAGCCCAAAACCCTGAGATTTCCTAAAAAACAAGCCCAGTGTTTTGGATTATCCCGCGTGCCCTCGTCCGTCCCGACACTGGGGCAGACTCCTGGATATCCCCCAGAAATCCCAAAGGATGGAGCCCTACCTGCTTCTGAGCTTCCACCTTCTGCTTCCTGGTGGGGTCGATGGCATCCACCATCCACTTGATGGTGAAGTAGGTGACGGCGCCGAAGATGGTGAGCCGGAAGATCAGCCCCACCACCTCGTTGCGGCTCAGCGGCCGCGAGAAGGCCTCGCTGTGCACCATCCTGCTCCCAACTCTGCGGGGACACACGGGCAGGGACAGGGGGAGGCAAGTCAGAGCTCAGGGAACATCTGCTGTGGGTTTAAACACTCCTACAAAAGCTCTTTGCCAACGGCCTGGAGGGACAGGACAAGGGGGAATGGGTTCACACTGATAAGAAAGGAGGTTTAGGTTGGATTTTGGAAGGAATTCCTGGAGGGAGGGTGGGCAGGCCCTGGCACAGGGCGCCCAGAGAAGCTGTGGCTGCCCCTGGATCCCTGGAAGTGTCCAAGGCCAGGTTGGACGGGGCTTGGAGCACCCTGGGCTGGTGGGAGGTGTCCCTGCCCGTGGAGGGGTGGCACTGGAAGAGCTTCAAGGTCCTTTCCAACCCAGTTCTGGGATTCTAACAGTTTCTCCACAGCTGGATTCCACACAACCACAGCTTCATCCATCTGGCCTCATCAGTACAAGAGTGGCTGTGAGGATGTCCATCATTTACTTCTCCTTATATAAATATTTCTCCATCTGAAGTCACAGCAGGAGGTGATCACCTCTCCTTTGTCTCAGAAAAGGTAAGAGAAGAGAAAAAATGCCTTCCTTTCCTCACGTGGTCTCTACCCTTTCTAGATCAACTCCACACACTAGTGCTTGTCTAACCCCTGGAGATTCCCCATTCCTGGAGGTGTCCAAGACCAGGCTGGATGGGGCTTGGAGTAACCTGGGCTAATGGAAGGTGCCCCTGCTCAGGGGGATGGGCTTTAAGGTCCTCCCAACCCAAACCATTCTGGGATTCTATGCACACATTCCCAGTAAGACTGACATTTTGGGACCGTTCTTGACCCCAGATGGAGAAATCCTGGAGACAGAGAACTCCACAGATTAACCAGAGAGGTCTCTTCCCTACAAGGAAAGTCACCTGAGTGCCACATTTGGGAGCGATGGGTGACTTGGATTTGACTAAAACGAGGTTAAGAGCTGGAGCCTGCCCCTGGCAGGAGAAATGGGGAGTTATTAATATCCCTGGAAACCTGAAAATGCTGGATGTGGCACACAGCTACCCAGGGAAAAGCCTGACTGCTGCATGAGCCAAGCCCAGGCAGCACAGCACCTTCAGCGCAGGGAAATTGCTGCACAGAGGGAAGAACTTTTCCTAAAATGTTGGGAAACAGTTTGGAAAATCAGGGCCCACTTCCTGCTCAACTGGTGGAGGGGTTTCCACTGGAGAATCCCCAAATCACTGCTCGTGCACTGCCCCATTTTCTGGCTGCAAGGACAAAGCTGGTGGCAATTCCTTTGGCAGCTCCCAACCCTCCCTGGCTGCTCTCCAAAGGGAGCTGGCAGCCAGGGCAAAGCTGGAGCACCCACAGCCAAAACAGTCCCAAATTCCCTCCTCAGGGCAAAGCTGGAGCTCCTACAGCAAAAATACCCCCAAATTCCCTCCCCAGGGCAAAGCTGGAGCTCCTACAGCCAAGAGATCCCTGGATCCCTGTCCCAGGG
>JAWMRB010000168.1:3108351-3118639 GCA_035584715.1 Xiphorhynchus erythropygius | reverse complement strand
CGGCACCGCCCGCAGGGGCTCGGCGCGGCTCCCGGCGCGCTCGCAGGAGGAGAAGGAGGAGGAGGAGGAGGAGGAGCGGGGGGCAGCGGCGGCAGCAGCAGCAGCAGCCGGTGCCGCCGCCGGGAGCCGGGCCCGCCCGGGGCTGAGCCGGCCGAGCAGCAGCGGCAGCGGCAGCAGCGCCCGGGGCCGCCCGGTGGGGCCTCTGGGCCGCCCGCGCCCTGCGCGCTGCCCCGGAGCGGCCCCCGGCTGCCAGACATGACCGCCATCATCAAAGAGATCGTCAGCAGGAACAAAAGGCGATACCAGGAGGATGGCTTCGACCTGGACCTGACCTGTATCCTCCCTCCCGCTCCCCTCTCCCTCCCCGCACGGCCCCGCGATTGCATCAGACCCGCGCCGCGTTACCTAACGCGCTGCCCCGCGGCCGCTCCGCCGACCGGGCCCGGCCCGGCCCGCCGCGCCCTCCCCCTCCATCCTCCTCCTCGGCCGCCTTTTGTCCGGGCCCCGCAGATTAAGGGAGCTCCGGGATTAAGGCCGCGCTCCCGGCCCGCTCCCTCCCCCCAGAGGGGCTGTGCCCACCGCCCCGAGGAGCACAGATAGCCAGACCCCTGCTTTGGGGCTTATTTTATTTCGGGGGGGTGCTCACGGCGTGATTCAGGTCCGCGCCGCTTTATTCTTTAGATATATTTATTTTATAATCTTTTTTTATATTGCGGCCTTCCCCAGGGGTTTTGCTTCGTGCTGTGCCCTGGTTGCCCATCCTTTTCGCTGAGGCACAGCTGTGCCTTGAGGATGCTGCGAGGCTCTCCGTGAGAAGAGGTGACAAATCGCTCCTTCCAAATTGGGAAAAAAAAAACCCAAAAAAAGCTAAACACCAAAACCCCCACCGTTTTTCCCCGGTGAACCGCCACGAGGATGTGTCACAGAACGCATCGAGGAGGATCGCATAGAATACTTATGCTGGAATAAGTAATTAGCGAGCAATTAGGACTAATGAGGCAAAAGGCAGTGTGGAGCTTTGGTGGCCTTTGGAGCAGATGTGCTGGAGCAGCGGCGGGCAGATGTTTGGCTTGGAACGCCTGGCAGGGTTAATGGTGTGTAGGGGCTCTGCTGTGGGCATGGCCTTGCTCCGTGCAGAAAGATCAGTGCTCTGTGGGAGGGATTTTACAGCAAGGACCTCCCTTAGAAGTTGGAAAAATGAATATTGACAGTGGTTTTCAGAGCTGGACTTATCCCTATAGAGGCATCTTTCTGTTCTGCGATGGGACCAGGGGGGAAATTTACTGGATTTTGGAGCAGTTATGTCTGAGTGGGTTCTCCAAATCAGTCCAGTTCTTGAGCAGGATCAAAGCTGAGAACAGCTGGAACCAGCACAGAGCTCTTGGTGTTCTGTTGAGCCTTGGCCTAAAGTTTTGGGGGTTTAAAACAGCCTGAGAGGTTCTGGGCTTCAGCAAGTGGCTGCTGAGCTTTGAGTTAAAAAGCAGCAGCTCTGGTACATAATTCCTGTGATAAATGTAATTTTAGGCTTGAGTTTTTAAGTGTTTGCACTTGGCCACAAGGGTTGTGTGGTGGCAAAACCAAGAGGTCTTGGCTTCACAGTTAAAGAGTTTGGTATTTCAGGTATCTTTGCCCAGATGTGCTGTTGGTAGGGAGGGATTTTTTTGACCCACACCGATCTTTTTAACTAGTCCTGTGCTCCCAGCAAGGAAATTGGTGAATGTTGAACCCTGATTCTCCTGCTCAAGGTTGCTAGTGATGTGTCAGATGGAATTTATTGCTTATTTTTTGCTTTTCTTTTGCCTGGTCTCATGAATTTTATTCTTAGAATTTTGTGTTATAAACAGGCCGCTAGAGTGGGCTTAGGCTGGCTTTTCTAAAAAGGAGCAGCTGGCTGCAGTTCTGCAATGAAAAGTGCAGAAAAGGTGGGTTATTTTTCAGAAATAGCAAGAAGCTTCTACTCAGCTGCACATTTTGAACAGATAATGAATGAATGGAGGCTTCTGCCTGTACAGTGCCATGGCTTTGCTTGAAGGCTGCACAAGGGAAAGCTGAATTGTTTGTTCACTTTGTTGCAGGCTTAGTTTTGCAGGGCACGGCTGGGATTGTTGCTCACCCTCCCTGGCAGCTGGAAAATAACCTGTTTATTCCTTACACTTGTAGACAGGGAATTCAATCTCCAAGCATGTGATATTGGGGGGGGAAGAGAGCTCTTGAAGGCCAGGTGGGGTGTTCAGCAAGGCATGGCAGAAGGACCAGGTTGTGGTTAGTTTAGGGAGTGGAAAAGGAAAGGCTGGTGTGGGTTGGAGAGCCCGGGGATTTGGGCATGCAGGTGGGATATGGAGGCCTGAGTTCCTCCTGCAGGAGGAGTGTGGTGGTGGTGGCTCCAAAACCCTCAGTAGCTGGGGATGACCTGGGCTTTGGGAGGTGGAGAATCACAGGGATGGTGGTGAATCCAGGTGAGGTGCCTGATCTCCAGCCTGTATTCTGTGATCTGCCCTTTCCTCCCCCCCATCTTTGAGGGAGGAATCTTTGTGTCTTGGTGGCCCAGGTGGACAAAGACTTGCGTTTCAGTGGTGGCTGAATCTCCCAAGGCCTCACAGGAACACCTGAGTGCCAAAGATAGGCTGGGTTAGGTTGCTGAAGTGTCAAAATTCCCTCGTGAGGACCCGTTTTCCTCGCTTGGGCTGTGTCAGATCCTTTTAAAACTGATGCTGGTGCAGGTACAGTCCAGGACATTTTGCTTGGAACTCTCTGTTCCTGAGGAGCTGGTGAAGAATTCCTCGTGTGTGGAACATGTAGGATCTCAGCAAAGAGAAATAGCACTTTCTCAGAATCAGTGCACAGTCTGAGAGTAGTCCTGGGTGTCCTTAAAAACCACGTAGACATTGCTCTTCATTTAATCAGATGTTCTCTGTCATCTTATGCTCCTCTTGGAAAAAAATGTTTTGAACTTAGAAGAAGAAAGGGGTTTGAAGGTTGGAGACATTCAACTTTCCAATACTTTATTGCAGGTATTTCTTCCTGATTTATTTGGGTTTCTAGTTAATGTCTGTAATACTGGATGCCTCCGTGTGCAGATAGGAGAGAAGGAAAGTGTGTGTTAATGGCTTTCTTCTCTGATGGTTGCATTTCTTGATGCAGCAACCACCAGCATGTTTTCTGAGGTATTTCTGAGACTGTGCAGCTTGGTTGGTGTCCACTTGGCTGCAGGGAACTGTGCTTGGATTACCTGTGTCTTCAGAGCTCTGCGGGGAACCGAGTTCAGCAAGTGGTTTAACTGTTTGGGACTCACCAAAAAGAAATGGTGTGGCTGCTTCCAGCTTTGGTTCAACTGTCTTGTGTTTCCAGGCCTGCTGTCAGGGTGGGAATGACCAGCTAGGCTGGGCTCAGGGCTCGACTGGAGCCTGTGGAGCTCGTGACCTACATAGTAGTACAAACTGCAGCAATATTCAGTGAAGAGGAGATGCTGGTGCAGTTTACACGTCTCACACATCGTTTGTCTCGGGGAACCAAAGGCAGAGAACGCTCACGGTGCGAGAGGAAGCTCCTTACAGTCTCCTCCGGCTCCGTGCTGTTTGCAGTCCTAAAGCCCTTTGCATTTTGAATGGAATTTTAAGTTATGGGACTCGACTCAAAATGGCTCGGCTTCCAGGGGAAAAAAGATGAATTAGTGGCATGAGGTACATGCCGTGTTTAAAAATAGAGCCCGGGCTGGGAACGCTGCTCGTTGAAGGGACTTGGTTTCATTTTAAAATTGAAGTTTGGTAGAGTTTTTGTACCAGGTTTTTCATGCACACCGGTAAGGGGGGGGTTTAGGAGAAACTAAAGGGACCAACTGGCTGCACATTTTATTGGTGGGAAAGTATTTCTTTGTCCTGGAGTAAACCATGTTACTTAGTGGTGTTTGGAGCCTGACAAGCTTGTTTTGCTTCTGGAGCCTGGGCTGATCTTGGGTTTTAGACAAGAAGATTAGTGCCAGTTGTGCTGTGAATTCATCTAAGAAGTCAGTTTGCACAGAGAGCAGTACAGTGGTCCTGCTGGCTGGGGTCTCCTCAGAGTTCCAGTCCCCTGCTCGCTGTAGGATGTGTTTGAGCCCAGGAAAATGGCTCTTTTTGCCCTGTGCAAGGGGAAGGATGTTCTGAATTGTCCAGATGGAGAGAGCAGGGTGGTGGTTGCTGCAGGTGTGTTCATGCATTTTCCCTTCCGGGGTTACACAGGGGATGGGCCATTTGCTGTTACTCACAACCCAAGGGAACCCCAAACCCCTTGAGCTGTTGCTGTAGTACCTGTGGATGGTGGGGTGTGACAGCTGAAGCTTCTCCACCACCACCACCGTTTTGGCAGGTGCTTCTCTTGTGCAATCCCTGAGTCACCCAGCCCCTTCCTGCCCTCCTTTTTGGCTGCTGCTCCTCAGGAGGGGGCTTGAAAGAAGCTTCACAGATTCCAGCTCGTCTTTGTCCTTGTTAAGTGTGGATTCAGGCTTCCTGGTGAACTGCTGCTTCGTCTTGGATCCTCAGGAATTTTTAATCCATGTGGAATGCTGTGTGCAGGAGCTAAACTCGAAGTTAGAAAATACAGAAGCTGCTCCTCGGTGTGACACCAGGGTTGGTGGCTGTGTGTTCCCCTCAAGGTGGGGAGAGGAACCAGTACAGCTCATGTGGACACTGCAGAACACTTGGTCCACAGTGACCCTTTCAGAAAACCCCAGCTGAGGTGAATCATCATTGAAATCTGGTTGGAAGCTCCATGAAGTGTGTGAAACCTTCAGAACATCCAAAGCTTTGCCCTTAAATGTGAAGAAGGTAATGCTGAATTCAGTGCCAGCTTTGCTAGGAGCAGTGTGCAAGGGAAAATCAGAGTTCGTCCTCTTACAGGAACCCTTAAATCCTCTTTGTTGTGCAAGCAATTGATTTCTTTTTTCAGTAGGAATATGGCTGCAAGAATGTGGTTCTTTAACACATTATATTAAACTCCCCATAAAGCCAGAACTAAACTTCAGGATGTAACAACTCCAGAGTTCAAATATTTTAGGCTAAGTTGTTTCTGCTGGTTGTGAATCTCTGAGTAGTTCCTTAAATGAAATTATATTTTTAATGGATTAATGTTGTTGCCACATTAATACTGCATAAGCTGACAAATTACACCCCTGCTACCTTAGCCTTGAGTCTTCCCCTGCAACGGGTTTAAACACGAAAATGGTTCTCATATGATGATTTAAAGGACAGAAAAGTTGTGTCCTGGCAAACTGGGAGAAAAGGGAGGGAAAACCCAGTTGAGCTGTCAAATCCCTTAATGACATTAGAGACCAGAGCTGGTGTCATTACTCATAACTAAGTCCCTTTTAAAGCCCCCCTCCTCTCTGGTCTGAGCAGTCTCTGACTCGGAGCTGCGTGTGATGTGTATCCATTTACTGTGCTCAGTGCAGGGTGGATGGTCAAGGTTAGTTATTGCATGGCTTTTCTGAGGGGGGAAGATGGGATATAGCCCACACAGTGATTGCTGGATGTGCCCAGTGCCTCCTCCTGACTCCTGGGGTGGGTGTAGGCTCCTCTGGCCTGGCCCCTGGCTGAAGGGTGTTTGGGATTCACATCCTGCCAGTTACAGGAGTGCTGATTTCTGGGCTGTAAGAAGGGAGTTGGTTTGAAACTGAATTCCTGTCGAGCAGGAGCCCCTCTGAACCACAGCCGCTTTGTGGGTGGTTGACTCTCCTTGGGGTTCTGTTAGTTTTTGAACGTGTCTTAGGCCCAGGTTGATATTTCAGATGTAAACAAATGCTTGTTCCAGTTTCTAATTCGAGCCAGCATCCTCTATGCTCCTGTCGTCATCTGCCTCGCCTGCTGTCTCGCCTGGGAGGCCCTGGAAGAAAGGGAAAAAAGGCACTTTAGGAGGATGGAAGTAAATAATGGTGCAATTAGGCCCTGTATCATGCTGCATAAATCTAGGTTATCTTAATAACGATTTTTAGGCAACAGAGCTCAAGTAGTGGCTCGGTGATTCAAATGGTAATTGACTGTGCAGCTCAAAAATTAAACTCAACTGCTCTGTGTTTGGGATGATGACTATTGCAAAAGCTGGCATTGTTCCCTTTAAAGATGAACTCCCAGCCTCACAGCCCCAGCGTGCAGCAATGCAGAAAAACTGCTTAATATCCAGTTTTTTGTAGTGAAGTGCTTAAGAAATGTCTTTATAAACTTAATTCTGCCTTTGTGGAGCTGGGGTAGAATAGCTTTTAATTGCATGATTAATTTTCTTAGAGGCCTCTCCTTAATTCAGAGCATTGCCTGGGTGTATGCTGGGCTCGAATTGAAGCAGTTGTGTATTTTCTGTTCTTTAATTTCTTGTGTGGGTGACTTAGAGAAGTAATGTCCTTTTTTTATATTAACATTTAGAGGAGGGGAAACGCCAGATCTCATTGGAATGAAATGATCTACTTGAGGCTTATTGGCTGAGGAACACTTTGTTAGGATGGCCTTGTGTCTTGTTTTACCACTCACCTTTATCTCCTTTTGGATCCACCCCCACAAATTAAGGTTTGATAAATCCATAGAAATCCTAGGTTTTGTAGCTTCTGTTTTATAAAGCCTTCCAGTGTGCCATTTTTGTCCTCCAGCCCGATAGCTCTTTGAAATTCCCTTGTCTCTGAAAGTTTTGGATGTTCTCTCAGGCTTGCAGAAAGTTGAGTCTGAGCCATTTTTCACTTCCTGTCAGTAAATATCAAAGTAGTGACTCTTCTGTGTGCTGACTTCTTGTTACTGAATAAAATTCTTGTCTTTTTCTGGGGGTGTTTGAGGTTAGGATGTGCTTAAGTACACGTCTGTGTTCCGTTGGAGGAGATCCTGCCAAGGGGGGTGGTGTGCTGGCAACATGCACTGGGGACACCTCAAACTTGTTCCTGTTGAGGTCGGGGGGTGGCTTAAACCAGGCAAATGTGGCACTTCAGAAGCTCAGGTTGAGCTGTCTGCTCTAGTTGACGAGGGGGTGACGGGTCCCAGGTTGGACTCTGAGCCCAGAGGTTCTTCTCCAACCTTAATGACTCTGAGTGCAGCACTGAGCTCCCCCAGTGGCTCAGCTCTTGGGCTCGGGCCACCCTGTGTTGCTGCAGCTGCCTGGGGTGGGAAGATGAGAGGCAGCTTCTTCCAAATGTGAGCAGAAACAAAAGAACCTTCTTCACTGGCCCCATCTTTGGAAATTTGTTGGGATTGCAGGGTTTTGTTTAGTGCTGTGGATCTGGGCTCGAGGTTGAGTTAGGGAGTTGAGGGCCAGTCTCTGACTTGTCAGCTGAAGAGTTCTTTTTGTCAAATTTCATGAATAATAACAGTGTTTGGTGCATCATTTGGTATGTTCCTCTTTGCTCTTAATGGGGAGGCAGCTTTTCAGTGTCCTGTAATACCATCAGCTCTTTTAAAGGGATTTCATAGAATCGTGGACTTTAGGCATCCTTTTCTCAGTCTTGGTCAGAACAAGCTCTCCAGTGGAGCAGCCATCATCTTTTATGCTTCTGTTAGCACTTGTTGTATCTGTGCTGGGAGGTTTGTGGGGTTTTTCCCAATCTTAATGACCCCGTTAGCTGTTCAGCAAAACCTCCATATGGCTGAGAGCTCCAGGACCTCACAGAGGAAGGGGACACTCTTGCTCTGGGAATACTTTCCAAAATATAATGAGCAGGTCTAGAAGCCCTGCTGTGGGATGGAAGTGAGTTATGGCTGTAGACAACCTCTCATGTCCTCTTCAGGCATCTTCAGGTTTCCCTCTTTGCCTGCAAGAATTGGAGTTCCCTTCCAGACCTCTTGTCAGCCTCATGACCTCATTTGGCCAGGGGGGAGCTGGACTTTTGCTGTTCCTTCTCTAGGTTACTGCATTTAAACTGCAAGCTGAAAGCTCAAAAAACTAAAAAATGGAGGGGGAAGGAAGGTCGTGGTTGAAAGATGGAACCTGAAGGGGTTAAATGCATTTCTTCTAAATCATAAAATGTTTCAGCCACATCTGAGTTGGTCCCTTTTCTTGTTCTTTAAGGCACAGATGGTAGAGTTGGCAAGTGCAGCTGGCTGGCTACAAGGAATCCTCCTTTGCTCTGAAGAACTTTCTTCCTGCTCATTTCCTCCCTACTTCCTGATGATCCGGGCTCGTAGAAAAATAGTAAACTTATTTTATGTTTCATGCTGGCTCATGGAAGCCCTGCCTCTTGCATAAAAATCTATGCATGGGTCCAGTTTAAACAGCACATCTGCTAGGAAGCTTTTCCAGATTGATCTGGGGATATTTTCCTATTTTTTTGGGGTTTTTTTTTGTGTGTTTTGTTGCAGAGATGCTGTCAAGAAAATGGCACTAATAAGAGCTTGGCCATTTGTCAGGGCTCTTAAATCTGTTTGAGGATGGAGTGTGGACACTTCTGGTAACACTCCCCCCGTAGCTTCAGGCTGTCAAGCTGTTGAGCAGCAAGAACAGTGTGGGGTTTTTGAAACTCCTTGCTGTTGCTATATGGATTCATTTAAACCTGAGTTCAAGGGCTGGGGGTCACCAGTTCAGCTGCACCACCTGACCTGAAGTCAGAGTTCCTCAAAGTCACAGGCAAATGGAGACAGCAAAGCCGCTTTGGGAGACTTCAGCGTGCTGTGGTTGCTGTGCTGGGGCAGTGCCAGCTCGGCCAGCAGGGTGGGGGTGACACAGGGCACAGCTGATGGCACCTTGAGCAGTGGGCTGGTCTGGGGGCCCCTTAAAGCAAGGCCATGCCTTGCTTGCCTGCACTGGAAGTGAAAATCAGCACTTTGTCAGGGTGGAGGTTTAAATCTGTTCTTTGTTCAGTGAGATTCGTGTTTGAAAGGTGGAAAGGGAGGGTTGGGGGGGAAGAACAGAGGGTTGGGGGGGGAAAAAGGGACTGTAGGAGTTTTATTTGCAAGTGTCGGGTTGTGGTTGTGCAGGAAGGTTTTAGCTCCAAAGCATGACTTGAATGGTCCCATCATTCACAGCTCCAGGGACACTCAGCTTGTTTCAAGTTTCCTTTCTAAAGAAAGATGAAGTGTGATGCCTGGCAGGTCTTCCTGAAGCCTTTGATTCCTAGGGATGATAGGATGGTTTAGGTTGGAAGGCACCTTGAAGCTCATCCATGGGCAGGGACACCTCCCACCAGCCCAGGGTGCTCCAACCTGGCCTTGGACACTCCCAGGGATCCAGGAGCAGCCACAGCTTCTCTGCCCAACCTGTACCAGGGCCTGCCCACCCTCCCAGCCAGGGATTCCTTCCCAATATCCCATCCATCCCTCCCCTCTGACACTGGGAACCCATTCCCCTTGTCCTGTCCCTCCATCCCTTGGAAATAGTAAATATTTATAAGACTGCAAAGGGCTCCCGGTTTGAAAGTTGTTTTTTATTTGCATTTTGATGTATAATGTGTCCTCAGTGTTGGGTTGAAAAAGCAAAAGCTCTATGTGAATTCTGAAGCACTGCATGCTCTGGCCTGCTTATAAAATAGGAGATGAGGTCATTTGCTCTTTGTTTTCCCTTTAAAGCCACCTTAATGAGTGGAGTGGGGATCCTATATTTAAAATATAGGCCTTCATAAAATTGCTTAGAAATTCTAATGATGTTGTAGTTACTAATTGAGAATGTTGATCGTTGCAGGAAAGGCTGCAGCTGTCTGTTCTTGTGGCTGTTTAAGAATTAAAAATTGGTAAATATTTTGGTATGTTTTTTTGGCCACCTTCCATTATTGGGCAAAAGGCTGAATTTGTGAGCAGAATCAGTTATAGGACCAACATGAGTAATTTACTTTTATATCTGTATGTATGTAAAGTTGCAAGTGTATACTGCATATTCTTTAATTTGCTCTTGGCATAGTGTGAATATATAGACAGCTATTTTTGAAAGTGATTATAAGTGCTGATTTGCATAATGATCCAGGATTTTTCTCATAGCAACTGCAAAGACTGTCATCTCCAGCAATGTGGGAATGATTTCAGGCTCTAAGAGCAGTGTTTTGTTAAATCTGTGAGCAGCATCAGAGCAAAGCACCTCTGAAGTGGCACACAGGGATTATTTGCTTCGGTCTGGTTTCCATCCTGAGGGGTCTCGTCGTGGCACTGGGTGATTTAGCAAATTATTGGGCACTTGGCTTGTTGAGCTGGAGGAGACTGAGGGCAGAGCTCAGCAGGGTCTGCAGCTCCATCTCTGCTCGGTGGGAGCAGGGACAGCACCCTGGAAGGACTGGGGCTGTGTCAGGGCAGGGTCAGGTGGGATCTCAGGGAAAGGTCCTTCCCCAGAGGGTGGTGGGCACTGCCCAGGCTCCCCAGGG
>JAWMRB010000168.1:3087421-3108037 GCA_035584715.1 Xiphorhynchus erythropygius | reverse complement strand
TTGGGTGATGCTCTGGGGCACAGGGTGGGATTGTTGGGGGGTCTGTGCAGGGCCAGGGGTTGGACTGGATGCTCCTGGTGGGTCCCTCCAACTTTGGCTATTCTATCATTCTAAGATATGAGTCTGCCCATGGTAATTTTGTTATTATCATCCACATTAACTAAAATCCCATTCTTCAAAGACTGAGAAAGGAATGGGTGCTTTAATAGCTGTTGGCACCATTTTGGGAATGGGTGTCTTAGGAAAGACCTACTTTGGCAAAGTGTGGCAGGGTTGTTTTTATGCTGTTTAGGAAGCCCATTTCAGATTTTGGGAGTCCCAACACTCTGGTAGCCTTTCTGTGTGTGTTGAGCTGCCTCAGGAAATGGCTGAGGCTTGTTCCGTTTTTGTTTGCCTGTCCTGAAAAAAAAAAAGCTTGGAGTTGATAATGAACTTGTTGCGTGTTTTAAATGATCAGTTCTTCCAGATTTCTAAAATTAGCAGTATCATTACCAGTTTCAGGATGACTCAGAGTTCCTCCTTTGAATGGAAGCCCAGCGTCCAAGCTCCTGTGGAAGAAATCTCCTCTTGGTAGGGAATATCTTAATTTCAGTTTTGGAAATCGCTGTTAAATGAAGCGAGGTGTGAAAAGGGGTGTCTGTGAACTGCTGGGTGTGGCTGGTGAGAGCAGAACTCGAGGAAGGTGATGCTCAGGGATGGTCTGTGGGGGGTTCATGGGCTGTCCCTGTCCCTGGAGGGGTTTTATTTCCCGCCGTGGGGATAAAAACAAGCTGGTAGGGCTGCAGGAACAGCCATCCCCTTCACTTGCTGCACATCTTGGGGTCTCTTTTCACAGGATGGGTGGAAGAATTTGGGTTTTGTGGCAGCTTTTCCAATTAAGCAACGAATCTTCTCTTTCTGCCCTGAGGTTTAGCTCATCTGTGCAAACAGCAGCACTGCTTCCTCTGCCTCCTTCTTCCATCTTACTGAGCTCCTTAAACACAAAGGCATTCTTCAGTTGCTGGAACCAGCAAAAGAGCTTCAAAGCAACATGGTCAAGGCTGCCAGAGCTCCAGGAGTGTCTTGACAGTGCTCTCAGGCACACGGTGGGGTTGTTGGGGTGTCCTGGGCAGAGCCAGGGGTTGGACTGGATGGTCCCTGTGGGTCCCTTCCAGCTCAGGGTGTTCTGTGTTTCTCCACTGCGTGGTCAGGAGCACATATTGAGAAGACATCCTGTTATCTGCCCCAGCAATAGGGATGGCTCTGTCAGAGCTGTGGCTCGCTCTCCTGGGCAGCACATGGAGCCTGGGGCCACCAAAGGGTGTCCTTTAGCAGCAGCCCTGCTGCACACACACACGAGGGTGAGTCAGCAGAGCCCTGTGAAATGCATTCCAGCCTAATGCTTGGAGATAATCACGGAGGGGCTTCAGGACCAGTATATTTAGGTGGGGGAGAGCTTGCCTTGCCTGCTTAAAAGCAAAAAACCCCAACTGTTTTTCGAAGAACAACTCCCCCGCCCCACTGGGCTCACTGTGGGATGTTTGGTTTGGAGCAGCACTTGAGTTGTTGTGCTGTCGGGTTGCAAAGCCCCAGAGCACACAAAATGCTTCTGGTGGTGAATCCCACAATAGTTATGGTTGGAGGGGGCCTCTGGAGATCACCCAATCCAACCCCCCTGCCCGGGCAGGGTCACCTGGAGCAGGTGGGTCTGGAATGTCTCCAGAGGAGACTCCACACATTCCCTGGGCAGCTGTGCCAGGGCTCTGCCACCCTCCATGAAAAGGAGTTCTTCCTCGTGTTTGAGGGGGCCTCAGGAAATAGATATATTTCTTTTCTCTCCCCACCCTGCCCCATTTGAAGTAATTTCCATTTTCTTTCCTTCCTGGCATGTTGTGGAACACCTTTTGCAATACCCAATGTAACTGTAATGGTTATGGAATCGTGGAATAGTTAAAGGAACCTTAAAGATCATCTTGTGCCATCCCCTCCCGTGGGCAGGGACACCTTCCACTGTCCCAAGGCTGCTCCAAGCCCTGTCCAGCCTGGCCTTGGACACTCCCAGGGATGGGCCATGGTTAAGCTTAAGCATTGCTAGTGATGCCTAGTGGACAGGGTGGTGGTCAGTCAAGGGTTGGACTTTAATGATCTTAGAGGTGATTCTGCAAATTCTGCTCCTGTTTAAAGCAGGAATGTGTGTGAGCTGTGCCTGTCCCCTTGAGCCAGGCAGAGGGCACAGGAGAGGCAGGAGCCCTGCAGGAATTGCTCTTTTAAAAGCCTGAGGCAGCCCCAGTTATTTTGGAACTCTTTATCTCCCTCTGCCTGCGCTGTTCGAGGCTTTGGTGGTTGGGCCAGTGTGGGAGCCTGCACATGGAAACGCTGCTGCTGACATGTCCTGTTCCCTTCGCGTGGGGTGTCTGCCTTCCTTCCATCTTGCACCAGCTGGGAATCCTGCGAAGGGTCTCATGGCTCAGCCCCTCGGAGGGGAAGAGCATCTGAACAGAAACCACGCCTGAAAAACACATGGAGTAAAGGTCCCAGAGTGAAATCTGAGCAGCTTGCAGGGTGATTTGGGGAAGTTTGGGCATCTGTCTCATGGGTGATGCTACAGGTGACACTGGCTTTGCTGTGGTGTGTCAAAATATGTTTGTTTTACCCCTGGTTTGCTTTTATTTTCCCCACCATGAGAAGTGCTGTGGGAAGCAGCCTGATATACTGGATTATTTTGCTATGGTAATTTGTGTAGCCCTGCTGCTCAGGGCAGGACCCAAGAGGAGGTGGGAGTAGGGAGAAACCAGGTTGGAGGAGGGAGGGATGTGTGCTGCTGAAAGCCAGGGAATTCACTGTAAATACAAATCAGAAGCAGCTTCTGCTGCTTATGGCAAGGAGGAAGTGATAAAATAGTGAGGACATTGCTAATCATGTGGCACCTTTTGTTAATTAAGGAGGTGTGAACTGCTTGTGGAGTAAAATACAATCAGAGTGAACTTCAAACTTTGTGATTTGAAGTTATCACAAGCTCTGTAGGTTAAGCAATTTAGTGTTTAGGGTTTTTCCCCCTGCCAGTGTAAGTGTTTTTTAGGGTTTGGGCAAATACAGAATAAACTGGAAACCAGCCACTAGCTCCTTTCAGTGTCTGTATTTAAGGCAACTCCAAATATTTATTTCATTTACTCCAAAGCTTTCCTATTTTTCTCATTGTCTGCACAAATCATCTGTTGAATGGGCCAAACAGCCCGATGTCTATTAATACTTGGATTACAACACAGTAAATGCTAATTCTTTTTTTTTTCCCTTTTTTTTCTGAGAGCACAAAACATAATTTCCGTGTATTCAGCTCTTAATGTTTTTCTGGAGTCTTGCAGTTAAGGGTGTAAAAGCAGCCCTTGGGCTGTGCTGCTGTGCTGGGAGAGCCTGAGCTGGTGGCAATGCTGGAGGGAAGGGGTTGGTGTCCAAGGAACTGGAATTTGAATATCCTGGAAGCTGCTGCGGTGTCTCCCATCCTGACTGATCCCACTCTCTGCAGCGTTGGGGTATTTTGACCATAAAAATGATTCTCAAAAGGGTAGGATAATGGGTTAAAAGGGCCCTCTGGAAACCACCTCCTTCAGCCTCCTTGTTTAAAGCAGGGCCAACTTCAAACATCTCGTGCTTTGTTCTTGCTCCTTCTAAAATTAGTTTGAGGAGGAGTATGTTAATGCAGCAGGGGATGGGCTGCTCAAGCTGCTGCTTTCATTTCTGCCTTGATCTGCACTGAAGCTTCACTACATTATCATTTCTAATAATGGTTTAAACTTGGGAGGGGTTTCTTTTCTGGAGTCCTGTTTAAAGAAATAAAAAAAGCTGTGTATCATTTCACCACCAGGAAAATAAATACCAGTAATTTTCTAGCAATTTGCTGTGAATTCTCCATAGATGCCAACTTAGCATTTTCTTCTTTGGCCCTTTTCCTTAGCACTGATTTATTTGGGCTAAGAGGTACTTTCCCTAAATTCTTTCATCTCAGGTTGCTTCTGGCCAGTGAATTGCAGGTAGTTCAGAGGAAGAAATGAGGCTGTTTGTTCAGAAGTGGGTAATTGTTGGGGGTTTTTTTGATGCATGAGATATATAATCCTTTTCGCATTCTCATCTGTTGTGTGGAGTTGTTGCCCTGCCTTGGAGACAGTGCAACATTGGAGTAATGGCCATTTAATGCTGCTGGAGACATTTCACTTTACAAATCTTGCCTTAACCTGCACATCCAGATATTTATCCAAATATCATTGCCATGGGCTTTCCTGCGGAGAGGCTTGAAGGAGTGTACAGGAACAACATTGATGATGTAGTAAGGTAAGGCTTCCTTTTTCTTCACCTATAAAACCTGAATATTCTCTTCTGTACTCATTTATGTTGTGCTAAGGAAAGGATGTGTGTTCTGAGGGAAGAAATGGAAAGATTTATGCATCTTGTAGTTGTTGTCTTGTTAGTTTTCCTGAAAAATGTTGGAAACAAAGAAAATGGCCAGGTCGATGGCCTGGGTTGGTATCGAATGCATATAATCTGCTTTTTCAGTGTGAAAACTTCACTTGAGTGAGTTGTGTGGGAATAAAAGGAGGTTCTTTGCCTTTAGAAAGACATCAGTCCATGGCATTGCAGGAGAAGTTTGCCCTTAGCCTTTCTTGAATCACTGAGGAAGTGCTTCATATGTCAATTTTGATTCAAAGCAGCAAACCTAAGTGACTTTATCTGAAGGCTTTTACATTGGATTGCCTTCAGTCATTGTGGATGAGCAGAAAAATCAGCTGAAATTTGTTATTGCTGGTAAAAAAAAACCCTACAGGTTGTCATTTTGACCCAAAATAAAGCCCTTTGGTGTGAATTGCTGGCTGCAGCTGAGGAAGGGATGGGGAGCGTTTGGAGCATCACAGGAACTCTTTAGCCAGCACCCAGCCTGGAGAATGCAGTGGGAGAGGTGGCGTGAAAATGAAATGCAAGATGTGGTTGGGCTCCTTAGCTGGGGTTTTTTGAAGTCATGTGTGATGTTTTTGAGATCTTTTGAGGTCACGAGGCTGAGTAGCTGCTGTTGGGGCTGTGGGGCAATGCAGGAAGGGTTGCAGTGGAGTTCAAGTCAGTGTGCCAGGGCAGGAAGGTGCTGCTCCTGCTCCCAGGTCTGAGGTGCCACGGGGAGGCTCTGTGGGTGTTCAGGGTGTTTGGTGCTCCCACATGGCAATCTTGGCTCTGAACTGGAGAGATGGATTTGCTGGATGCACCACTGGGTGGGGGAAGGATTGGCTGGGTGGCTGCACACACAGGGTCGTGCTCAAGGGCTCCTTGTCCCCATGGAGGCCAGTGAGGTGTCCCTCAGGACTGGTCCTGGGGCTGGCACATGGACAGGGGCATTGGGGCACCCTCAGCACACCCACTGCCAGCTCTGGGCTCTGTGGTGCAGCCACACACTGGAGGGAAGGGATGGATCTAGAGGGTGGGCAGCAGGACAGGGGGGGATTCTGCCCCTCTGCCCCCCTAGGTGAGACCCCACCTGGGTCACTGGGCACAGTTCTGGTGCCCCCAACACAAGAAGGACCTGGAGCTGTTGGAGCAAGTCCAGAGGAGGCCACCAAGTTGGAGACAGGCTGGGAGAGTTGAGCCTGGAGAGGAGAAGGTTGTGTGGAGACCTCACAGCACCTTCAGGGTCTGAAGGGGCTCCAGGGAAGCTGGAGAGGGGCTGTTCACCAGGAACTGGAGTGACAGGACAAGGGGGAATGGGTTCCCACTGACACAGGGCAGGGCGAGATGGGATGTTAGGAAGGAATCCTTCCCTGGGAGGGTGGGCAGGCCCTGGCACAGGTTGGGCAGAGAAGCTGTGGCTGCCCCTGGATCCCTGGGAGTGTCCAAGACCAGGTTGGAGCACCCTGGGCTGGTGGGAGGTGTCCCTGCCCATGGCAGGGGGTGGCACTGGGTGATCTTTAAGGTCCCTTCCAAATCAAATAGTTCTGGGCTTCTCTGATCATTGACAGGCCTAATTAGCACTGCTTCAATTTCCCTGGTTGACTGTTTGCATCCAGGGAGATGCAGATCTGAGTAGAGACCAGGCTGAGCTCCAGAGCTCCCACCCTGGGAGGACTCCCAAGCCCCACCTGAGCAGCAGCTGTTGGAGCTGTGGCCTCCCTGCCCAGCTGCACTTGGCTGGGCCCAGGGGGTTGGTTTTGCATGTCTAACCGTCGTGACGAAGCTGCCCGTCCACAAATAGCACCCAGAACGTCAGAGGCTGGACCTGCCTGTGCTGGTGGAACCAACCATGCTCTCTGAGGCAACAGTGAGGAGCTGTCACCTTCCAGAGCTGGTGGAGGGTCAGTGGGGTGGCAAGCTGGAGATACCGGTGCAAAGTGTGTGTGTGTGTCTGCTGGAATTGGTAACAGAGGCGTGAAGTTGTGTCTGCTACCTGTGTGTTGCACACAAGAAGGGGTTGCCCAGAGAGGTTGTGGAATCTCCATCCCTGGAGGTGTCCAAGGCCAGGTTGGACAGGGCTTGGAGCACCCTGGTCCAGGGGAAGGTGTCCCTGCTCATGGAAGGGAGTGGAACTGGATGAACTTTAAGTCCTTTCCAACCCACACACTCAGCCTCTCTAGCCAGCTGCTTTGCCAGCAGCCAGAGCCACGTTCTCATGAAGCTGCCACATCTGCTGTGTGAAATGAAATACCCAGGCCCTGAGGGATTCCTCCCTTGGGAAGTGGAGGATGGGGGCAGAGGCTGCACTGAGATCACAGAATGGTTTGGGTGGGAAGGGACATTAAAGGTCATCTCATCCCACCCCCTGCCATGGCAGGGACACCTCCCACCAGCCCAGGGTGCTCCAACCCGGCCTTGGACACTCCCAGGGATCCAGGGGCAGCCACAGCTTCTCTGCCCAACCTGTGCCAGGGCCTGCCCACCCTCCCAGGGAAGGATTTCCTCCTAATATCTAATGTAACGTGGTTTTAGGTAATAATCCAAATAAATAACAATAGGCAGCAGTCTTTGCAGGCCCTCTTGTATTCACAGCATCGATTTTGGTTGCTTCTGGCTGAAGGAAAATACATTTTATTGGTTGAGTACAGAGAGCTGTGTAAATTAGCCTTTTGAAAGAGAATGCCTCTCTAATTATTGAGCTGTCCAGAAAGGCTCTGATCAGAAGGAGCAGTGATCACCTCACAGCCTCATCAACCCAGTGAAGACAGGGAGAGATGGCAGTGAGGTGGCTGCAGGGGACTGGCTGCTGCAGCAGTGTTAATGTTGGTTGCCTCCTCTTTTTAAAGAAGAATGAAATGGGATCACACAGCATTCTGTGTGTTGCTCTCTTCATCTTCTCCTGTTGGTTTTATACTCTGATTTTTTTTTTTTCCCCCAAGAGATTTTTTTTTATAATGCAGAAATTCAATGTGCTTGAGCTCTGGAATAGTTGGCTTTGGGCCAGGATTCCCCAGCATGCTTTTTGTGACTATCCTGACCAATTCCCTGCTAATGCTGCGGGAGAAGTGTGACCTGCACTGCTGGCAACATCCTGGGACTGACACTGGGAGAGCTTTTGGGTGGAATTCTGTCCTTTTTAAAGCACTCTCATGGATATTACCCTGAGAAGCAGAGCCAGCTGTCCTCGCTCTCCAGTGTGTGCCCACCAAGCAGGAACATCTCCAGGAGCATTTCAATCCATGCCCACCATCCTCCTCGGGCTCCCCAAGCCTGCCAGGCTGAACCAGCTGCAATCCTGCACTACCTTTTCCTGGGAATCTCCCACATCTGTTCTCAGTTTGCCTCGTGGCTTTAACCCCACAGTTCCTCGGGGTTCTTCTGGAATATGGTGGCTGATAGAGCAGAGCTTGTTTGTGCTTGAGCTTTCCAGGATTTTAGCAGCCAGTGTTTCCTTTCACTGCGAGCAGCATGTTCTGTCATGGCTAATTAAATTCCTCCTGGCTGATGTGCAGATACACACTGTTGGTGATGTTAAGAGTAAACATTTGTATGTTACTCCTTTCTTGGGCCTTGCCAGGTGACACATCATATATAATCACGGCAATTCTGATGAATCATGGTTGCAGTTTGGCTCGCCCAGCCTTGGATGGGAAGGTTTTGTTCCCAAGTGAGCTTGGAAGTGAAAGGAGTGTGAAAAAGTGATCTCCCTCCTCCTTTCCCAGCTCAGGATATCACTGGGGACAGATTCTGGGGGCAAACACTGGTCATTTAAGAGGGGATTCAGAGGAAGGATTTGGGCTGAAATTGGAGCACAGCAGTGGTTTTTGACGGTGATTTCTTGTCGTGGCATTAAAAACACTTTGCACTTTGGATGCTGAAATGGGAAGTGTTCACAGGTACCTGGTGGGTGTGATCAGTGCCTTGTGTTTTCAAAATCCCCCCTCCTCCCTCAGCTCAGCCCAGTGAGCTGCAGGTATTCTCAGTCCCAGGAAAGCTGTCCACACGAGAAATATTTCAGTTTTGTGAGTTGCAGTAATCATTTTGTCCACATTGCTGGGTTATTGGGGCAGTGAGACTTGGAGGCACTGCAGGGACTGGGAATGCAGAGCTGCACATTCTGGGGGGTGCTTTGAGGATGCTGCAAATTAAGGTCAACATTCTTGCCATGTATATTAATACTCTTTTTTTTTTTCTCCTTCCTACTTAAGGTTTTTGGATTCAAAGCATAAAAACCATTACAAGATATACAATCTGTAAGTATGCTCCTTGAGATGCTTTTTCCAAAATAATGACTTCTAAAAATACCTTGGGGGAGTGCAAGTGGCTTGTTGGTGTCCTGAAGCAGAGCTGGGGAAGTTTTGCACATTTCTTGAAACAATTAAGGCTGATTGAGAGCCCTGGTACTTCATTTAGTGGAGCTGAGTGAGGTTAAATGAAAGGCTGGGGTGTATTCTTGTTACTTGAACGCTTTTAAATGACTTGGCATCCAGCCCATCTGGAGCCTGGACCATGTGATTAAAAAGTGAAAAGTAATTCACAGCAGGCTTTCTGTTCATGTATTAATGTCCATTTGCCAAAGGAATATTTTCCTGGGTTTTTTTCTCTGGTTTTCTTTTTTTTTTTAAATCCAACTCCATCGGTACCCAGGCTGGTTTTATTTCCTCACTCTTCTTGTCTGTCCCTATTTATTACCTTAAGAAAGCTGTTGGAGCAATTGGTGATGGTTTCTCACCTCTCTAAGTGTAATGTTTTCCCTCTGAAAATTGAGTTATGCAGAAAGCTGTTATTGTGGCTGTTCCTTGGTGAAATTTGTGTGTTAGCTTAGGCTAATTTCATTTGTGTAAGTGATTTGGTGATGTCAGCTGATGCTGAAAAGTAGGTCATGGTTTTCCTACCTCTCATCTTTTTCCTAGAAATCTAAGTTGAAGATTGATTCTCTGAAGTGTTGCAGCTTTATTTTTTAATTTTTTTTAATGAATATGTGTCTAAATATCTGCAATTAATGGGAAAATTACTCTGGGCTGGAAATCCAGGCAATGCATGACATTGTAATCTGTCAGTCATTAAAAATAAGTCTTTAAAAAAGAGGATTTAAGTCTGCTTCTAAGTTAGCTGAAGGATTATGCATCAGGCAGCTCTCTGTCCTGATGCTGCGGAGAAGTGACAGGAGAAGCTGAGAAATTGTCTTCTGGTTCTTGGAGTTGTCTGGAGGGTTGGATGGGACAGAAAAAGATACGTACGTAAAATCCAGTCATTGGCCATCTTTTTTGCAGCTCAGGAGCAGAACTGTGTTTTCCAGCTTAGAAGCTCTCCAGAATCTTATCCTTTCAATCAATGGGGAAGGTTTCTGGGAAGAGGTTTGGTCAGAAAGCTGGATTTTAGGAAGCCTGATGTGCATCTTAGCAAGGAGCTCCTCGGGGAGGTGGTGCTTCCAAAGTTTCCACTTTGCCTGCCAGCAACCTCATTTTACTTGGAAAAAAACAAAAATAGAGGGAAAAACCAGTCCCCCAGCCCTGCAGAGAAACAGCTCTCAAGTTTGTAAGGGAGAAGAGCTGGGATGAGACAAATGCACGTGACATTGACATTGCTGGGAGGTGCAAAGAACTTGTCCAGGTGTGCCAAAGGGTTTGGTTTTCAAGTTCATGTAGAAACAGATTTTTCCCTGTTTGAAAACAAATGAAGCTTCCTAAAATGACTCTCTTCACCCTCAGATGGAAACTTGCAGAGGGTAAAACATCCTTTGAAAGTGTGAGAGGCTTCTTCTTCCCCAAGACATGGCTCAGTTGCAAATGTGGATTTAAGGGGCTGCTTGGAAAGAGGAGCTTTTAAAAACTCTGTATCCCTGTCTGGAGAGGCCACGTTATCTCTTGGACCTTTCTGCAGGCAACATTTACACTCATAGAACACCATCAGGGGAACTGTTGCACTGTTCGGTGAGGAGATGGGGAGGAATTGCATCCATCAGGTGTTGCAGAGAACTTCAGCTCCTCAGATGAAGCTGTAAATAATCATCTCTTGTCTGTGTTTCAAAGGAGGAGGTGGGAGCTCAGAGGAGTTACGTGGTTCCAGGCAGGATCATTTCCAGCTGTCACGGGGTTTGAGTTCCTTCAAGGTGGCTGTTCTGTGAGGCTGATAATGTGTGTATTGAGCAGGTTGATTTGAAAGGATTTGGAGATGTTTCTGAAGTGATGGCAGTCATGCCTCATCCTCACATCTTTTAACTTCCCAGGCAGTGTTTGAGCAGTTTCATTTTGCTCCTTGGTGGTGTTCCTTTAACCCTTTGCTAGTTCTTCAATATCCTTCTTTATTGCAATATGTTCTGCCACTTCCATCTCCCAGTTTCAGCTGCTGGTGGATTGTTACCTCCCCGTTTGGAATGCTCTCCCTCCTCTCCAGTGTATTTCCTTGAAGTGTCCTGCAGGCAGGTGGCTGAAGGAAGGAGCTGTGATGGACAGTGTGGATTTGATGTGCCTGTTTGTTCTCCTGTTGTGTTCCTGTGCCTGTTTGGGGCAGAGGAAGCCCTCAGTCCTGCTGGCAGTGGGATCCTGACTGGTGAGGAAGGGGCCTGGCAGCACTTTGGTGCTTTATACTCCCTGTGGTCCTAAGGAGGGATGTAAGCACTGTGCCAACCCACTCCTCACCCCCAAAATGCAAGGGAATACTCAGGTTTCAGCTGGAGACCTGACTATTACAGGTGTTTAAAAATAAACCCCAAATGCATCTCAAGTGTTAAGCCCCCCAAAGTGTGTGTGGGGAGTCTTGGCTGCAGATACAGAGGATTTTGGTGCAGAGGGGCATGGCTGTGCTCTGTGCTGTTTCTCTCCTTGGCATCACCAGGACTGGTTTTTATCCCTCGTGGTGTTTTACTTGGTGCTCTCTCAAACTTCAACATTTGAAGGCATTTTCTGCCCACGTGTGGATTTTTTTTTTTAATGTTTTGAGGACTTTCATCTCTGGTGTTGGAATGGCAGTGCTGTGCAGAGCAGGGGGTGTAATCAGGGCAGACCTACGTGTGTTTCATCCCCTGAAACGACTCCCAGTCGTTGGGCGTCAGTCTGGGCTCCTGTTGTTTCATGTTTGGGTTGGAAGGGACCTTAAACTCCCCTCATTTCCCCCCCTTGGCATGGACAGGGACACCTTCCACTAGTCCACACTGCTCCTAAGCCCTGTCCAGCCTGGCCTTGGCAGGATCCAGGGCAGGACTGTTCTTGTTTTCCTTCCTGAAGTGCACTTTCTCTCCCATGATTAGGCCTGGGAGAGCAGCATCTCCAGGGGACGTTGCAGAGCTCATCCACTCTTGCCTTCCTTTCCCTTACCCCATATCTGATGGAGCTGTGCCTTCAGTGTGTGCCATTTTGGCTGTGTTACAGCCCAGCTGATGGGGTTGTTTCCACCTGATCCCTGGTGTTTGACCCTGGGCAGGTCATCCTGCAGGCCAGCTCCAGTGTGGGCTGCTGCTCTAGCCAGGGTGGGTCTCTTCAGGTGCTGAGAGCCACTGATGCAGCTCCAGTCTTCAGAAATGTACCATTTTCAGGGCTGGCTGGCCTTGGGAGTTCACCTCAGTTCAAACCCCAATGCCCAGCTGCAGAGTGGGATCTCTGTGAGAGTATCTGGTGTGGCTTTCAGTCGTCTGTGGCAGTCCTGAAACATCCCTGTGCTCCCCCTCCCTGCTCTGTTGCTGCAGAGGCTTCTTGACGTGTGGTTTTGGTTCAGAATCAATGGGATGGAGGTCACAGCTGTCTGCTCTTCACGTGCCTGGGAGCAGAAAGCTGCTCCAGGGGCTGGGGCTGTTCATAGCACAGGTTAAAAAGTAATCCCATATTGCATGACTTGCATGAGTCGAGTCCCACTGACTAAAATGTACCAGTGGGCTGCAGTTACCAAGGGTAAGTATTTGCCTTTCAGTCAAATCCCTGCTCTTTCAGTGAGTAGTTTTACATCTCTGCAGCCAAGCAGTTGTTCTGTGTGCAACCTCTGGCTCTAGCTTCAAATCCCAAAGGTGATGGGCACACAGGATTTGGCCAGCCCTGTGCTCCCAGGTGTGACAGATGTTGGGAGTGCCTCAAAGACTTGAACTCTTGTCTGTTTTTCTTTTTCAGATGTGCTGAGAGACATTATGACACCGCCAAATTTAACTGCAGAGGTATGTTTGTGCTGCTTGATTTGTGTCCTCTTCCAGCTCCACTGATTGAAGGGCCAAAGGAGGAGCTGACAGATAGTCATGCAGGAGATTTGGGCACAAGGAATGATGTCAGATTAGCTTTGAGTCATTGGAAAAACTTGCTGTGTTCCTGGTGCTTTCAGAAATCGTTCCTGACGCTTAAAGATGAAGATTTAATAAGAAATCTACTGTTGCAAAGTGGGTTTTTGCAGAATGGGTTATGTAGAAGCTTCAGTTCAGTGTGCAGACTTACTGTACAATCTGCATGTGCAGCTTGGAGGAGTCTGGTTCTTGGGAAGGACAGAAGTGGAGAACACTTAAGTCAGTTCATATAAAGCCATTTCTGAAGAGCTGGCACAACCTTCAGCTGCTTTAAAAACCTTCATTCCAGTGTGGTGCCTCTCAGAGATGAGCTGGAGTTTGGGCACTTTGCAGAGCTCCCAAAGCCAGTGGGGAAACTTTCAGGGGGGCATTTTGGCCAGGTCCTTGGGGAGTGGCTACTGAGGTACCTGTTGTGTCAGTGTGTACTCCCCAGGCAATAAATAAATGCAGATTTACCTTTATTCTCTGGGCTGTGCACAGGAGCAGAGCTTCAGAGTGCCTGGGTGCATGAGGAGTTCTTGTGTCCACACACTTGCAGGAGATGAACAGATTTTAGCCTTATGGGCTAATCCTACACCACAGCAAGGACTCAGCTTCTTTTTTTTAACTTCTCATTATTTTAAGCCATCCTCCTAGTCATAAAGAGGAGTTTAGAACGTGACCCAAACATAATTGGCTGTTTAAAGTCTGAATACAGAAGGAGTGAAATTGTCACATTGAAACTATCATCGCTTCTGCTTTGCTCTCCTGGTGTGGAATGCAGTGTCCTCAAACCTCACTTAGTGCATCCAAGCCAGAAAAAAAATAGCATTTTAATTTCTGCTTGGGGAAGGAGAGCAAAGGCCAGCATTCTAATACAGCCAGAGCATCTGTTTGCTCCAGTTTCTGCCTCCTGAGCTGGAGGTGTCAGGTCCCTTGGCTGTCAATCCCACCCAAAGTGCTGTTTGTCACAGCACCTCTCCCAGCTCCTCTGCACATGTTCAGTTCTGCCTTTTCAGCCCTGAATTAGTTACCCTCAGATAACCACAGCAGTGACTCAGGACTTCCTTAGCAGGGGAGCAACAGCTCTGCTTTGAATTCCCCCCAAGTGAATTAATTGCAGAGGGAACTTCTTATTTGTACACTTAGCATGAAACATCAGAGCAGTTCATTATTCACCTTGGATGCTCCTGCATCAAATTAAATCCTAAAAAGCTCTTCATCTTCTCTGGGAACTTGCCTTCTGTCCAGGGGTTTTGCAGTTTCCAAAGTGCTCCCATGCTGGAAATCACCTTCTGCTTTACCCCAGACTTCCCTTTTTATTTTATTTTTCACTCCTTTATGTGCTGTGGGATTTTTCCTGCCATGTCTGGGAGCTTGGGAAGAGTGATCAGAACCATTCTCCATGCTCCAGTGTTAGGAATCCAAATCCAAGGAGGACCTTGAGGCTGTGCAGTTTGATGTTCCCTTCCTCTCAGTCCACCACAACATCACAGGGCACCCCTTTCATCCTCAGCTTGTTCCATCCAAGTTTCCAAAGGAGTTGCCATGAGGTTTGCCTTTGCCATGTCCTGGAGAGCATCTTCAGCATGCTCTGACTGCTTGGGCTTTTTGGGCTGTCCTTTCAGGACTATTTTACTCCCCTTTCCATGGGAGCCTTGCTGGCTGTAATTACAAGAGACTCCGAGTTGGAGGGACCAATTTACAGTGGTTTTGCAGCTTCTTTTCTTAGGGGTTTCTGAATCAATCCCTCCTTTCATTTACATTTGCAAAAAAATGACATCTCTGAGTTCTCATACAAAGATCATTTGGGGAGTCTTGGGGTCTTCCCTGTGGAAGAATTTATTACTGTGTGTTCATGTTGGGGTACCTTTGTTGCTTCTTCAAAGATTATTCACTTCATTGGGCTCCACTCTTTAGTCTTGTGGGAGATGATGTGGGCAAGTGAATAAACTGTCCTTGTGGATCCCTCCAAGAGGCTCCAGACTTGTGCTGCAGTCATTGAGCAGTTCCATAACTTCATCCCTCCCTTCTGCTCTTCAGGTCCTTGGGGATTCAGCAAAAGGAGCCTTGTGTGTGTGACTGGAGAGTAGGACTTACAAAACGAGCACAGACCCCTGCCAGAAAATGAAATGTGTTCATTTTTAGCCCAGAAAAGGAAATGGTGCTCCTAGCTGAGAGTTTTTGAGTGAACCAGAGTTGTGTTTCTGAGATCCCAGGGCGGGTGGAGAGTTGGGGGCACTTCATCAAGTGCTCCTCCTGGTGGAACCAAAAGGTGCTCTGTAGTTCTGCTGGTCACTGGGACATTGTGTGCTCTGAGGTGGTTGAGGGCTGAGTGCTCTTCTCTTCTTACTGCTTGTTTTTTGCTCTCTTGAGTTTCCTCTCATTTCCTGCTGAAGGTCTTCCCATCCCTGGGTGGGAGAGGTGTGTGTGTGTGCATTTGTACAGCCCTGTAAGACAGGGGGATGTGACCCCCCCCAGGTACTGCCAGTGCCTTGCATGGCATTTCTCCTGTGATTACCATTTCCTAAATACAGAAACAAAACACCTTTTCAGAAACACCTCGGAGTTTGTTCCCAACACACACCCAACTGTGCCCAGTGATTTTTCAGCAACATTCCTGTTGTGTGCCCAGTCCCTGAGGTCTGGCCCTGCTCTCTCTCAGCAGGTAGTTTAATTATTGCTGGAGTAATGGGTTTCCACAGGGCTATTCTTTGTGCCAGCACGCTCTGAAATTCTAGAAAGTTCCTGCTGCAGAGCCTGTGCCACTCCTTTCAGTGGAGGTGTGAAAGAGTTGTTTCATGGAGCAGGATTCTTAGGGGCTCCTGCAGAAATGTCTGCAGTGCTTCTAACATGCTAAACAGCCTGAGGGTAAAAAATACATACCTATATTTAAGTTGGGGGGTGATTTAATGGGGTAACTTTGACATGCTTGTCACAGAGCTGACCTGTGAATTCCTGCTTCTCCTTGCAGTTGCACAGTACCCTTTTGAAGACCATAACCCACCACAGCTGGAGCTCATCAAACCTTTTTGTGAGGACCTGGACCAGTGGCTAAGTGAAGATGACAATCATGTTGCAGCAATCCACTGTAAAGCTGGAAAGGGACGAACTGGTGTAATGATTTGTGCATATTTGTTGCATCGAGGCAAGTTTTTAAAGGCTCAAGAAGCCCTAGATTTCTATGGGGAAGTAAGGACCAGAGACAAGAAGGTGAGCTACTCTCTGTTCTTCTCTTCCCCTGCCTGTAACTCACTGCTTTTCCTCTTTGAGGGCAATTTGAGGCTCAAACCCTTTAAGAAATATTTGCCATCAGTTGTGATACCTGGTTTGATTTAGCTTCAGTATTTTCAGGTCAATGCAGTTATAAATGAAAAAAGTTTCCTAATCAGCAGCAGCAATTAGTCACAGCACTAAACCAGCTTGGCTCTTCCATCTCCTGTTCAAGAAGACCTGGACAGTTTGTTTTAAATAGCTTTTTCAGCAGAGTGGTGCTGTATGTTACATCACATGGGCAGGTGGTGAGGGAACTTGGTCACGTTTTCAGCCCAAAGGAGAGGATTGTCCCAGCTTGTTTGGCCTGAATGGGTGAGCTGTTTGTCTCCTCCTTAAGGTTGGCTTAACCTCTGTGGTGGTGGTGTTTGGAGATATGTAGTCATTCCAGTTGAATATCCCTACTGGAAGAACATACTGGAATATTGCTGGGTGCCCCTCCTTGACAGAAGGGTAGTGAAGGACTTTTCTGCACTGTTATGCCTCATAAATGGGAATTTAACCTCCTTATTTGAAGTCTTCTCCAAAGATAATAAGGTGTGACTTGCAAGGTCACTTGAACAAGCTTCCCTGCTCATCTTCCATCTTTTCCTTGAGTCTGTTGGTTGAGCATTCCAAAGGGGTCATCCCAGCAGGCCAGTTTCAGCCTCCTCAAGTACTCAAACTCTCCCTGCTCCTGAAATGTTTGCACAAAGGAATCATTTCAGTGTGAAAACCTCTAAAAAGCAGGGATTCGTGTCTGAAAGCTCAGGAGGAATTGTAGGATTTGGCTGTTAATGCCTTGGGAGGAGCAAGTAGCTCGTTAGTTTGCCCTCTGGGCAAGATGGAGCTGTTGTTCCACGTGTTGCTGAGTTGCTTGTGGTGTAACCTGGGAGCAGAGACACTGTCAAGGTTTCCCATCCCAACTTTGAGGCTTTTGCTAAGAGTCCCTGGCTAGGAAGGAGTGCTGGGAATAAACAGCTTCCTCCTGCTGCTCGGGGCTGTCTCAAGAGCTGCAGAAAGCAGCATGGGAACCACAAACCTGAAGGCAAATAGGGTGAAAGGCATGTTGTGCCTCAGTTTCCCTTTTGACAAAGGTTTCTGCACATCTCTGTGGTGGGGGTAAGGTCAGCTGGGTGTCCTCTGTACCCCAGTGGTACCTGGGGCATCCTGGAGAGAAGAGAGAGCTTGGTAAGCAGGGCTAGAGAGGGCCTTGTTTAGCTTTCCTCTAAGTACTGTCTGTAACCAGCAAGGCTGGTTTGGTTTCCATGCCTCTGCTGGAAAAGCTGGATTTTATTTTTTCCCCCTTCCCAACTCCACTTGAGCATGGCTATCTTGATGTGGCCAGCAGGCAGCATTTGATTCACATAATCCTTCAAGCAGTGTTTATAAACAAGTGTTCCAGGGCAGGTTCTGGGAGCCTTTGCCTCCCTGGTGACCCATATTTTAGTGTTATATGTCAAGTGCTGCTCTCTGCTTTGGTGTTTCACCACACCTTTATATAACTGACTTCCTGAACTCAAAGTAGATGAGGCATCAAAATTCCTGTTTGCACCCAGGGGGGAGCAAATGCCTCTTTGTTGGTTTTGTTTTTTTTTAATTCCTGGCCCAGTCTATGTATGATGAAGGAACACTGGCTTGATGAAGTACCAAATTTTCTTGATTTAAAGCAAGGACAGGGTGCCCACTGTGCATGGAGCTGCTGAGAATAGCCCAGCTAAAATCACTGTTGCCATTAACACTCGTGGCAAAGGGATTCCTGCAGGGCTCAGTCCGTGCTGGCAGGAAGTGAGAGTCTGATTGCAGGAGGAAATGTGACTGATTGGTCAAGGGAACAGCCTCGAGTCCTTCTGGAACAGGCTCTTCCCAAGTGCCTGCTGGGAGAAGCAGCTTCCCTTTGCAGCATCAAGGGAGGGTTGGAGGTGAGGCTGAGAGTCGCTGCTCCTCTGCTGTCCTGGGCAATAAGGCATTGCAAAACCAAGGCTGCAGAAAGACTGTCTGGGACCAAAGCCTGTGGTGGGGTTTGGTTTTTATTTCCTCTGTGAACTGCCTCTTCTGACTTGTGTAACTCATTGTAGTGGACGGAACTTTATCAGAAGAAGAGAATGATGAAGATTAGAAAGTATTGACTGTGGGGTTGCTGCTTCTGCCCTGAAGGGGTTTAGGGGAAGATTAGACTGGGAAGGAAGCACAGTGTGGTCAGCTGGGAGCAGCTCTTCAGGTGCTGGAGATGATCCATTCAGGAGCATTCTTGGACCATCATACAGTTGCATTGTCAAGAATGACTTCTGAGAGCTTTCCTGTGAGGAAAGGCTGAGAGAATTGGGATTGTTCAGCCTGGAGAAGAGAAGCTCCTGAGGTGATCTCATTGTGGCCTTGCAGTGCCTGAAGGGGCTGACAGGAAAGATGGGGAGAGACTTTTTGCAAGGTCCTGGAGTGACAGGGCAAGGTGAAATGGCTTCAGACTGACAAGAGAGTAGGTTTAGATTAGGTATTAAGAAGAAATTCATCTCTGTGTTGAAGCCCTGGCACAGGGTGGGCAGAGAAGCTGTGGCTGCCCCTGGATCCCTGGGAGTGTCCAAGGCCGGCTTGGACGGGGCTTGGAGCACCCTGGGCTGGTGGGAGGTGTCCCTGCCCATGGCAGGGGTGGCACTGGATGGGCTTTGAGGTCCCTTCCACCCCAAACCAGTCTGTGAGGGTGGTATAACTGAACAGGAAATGAAACCCAATTCTTGTGTGCGAGGAAGTCTCAGAATGACTCTGTGAGCGGGGCAGAGATCCCAGGTGTGATGTCAGAGCTCACCAGTTGTGATTTCTGTTGGTTGCGTGTGCTCAGGTGACAACCTGTGCTGGACCTGATGCCCTGAGCCTAGCCTGGGGCTTCAGCTTCACCTGCACAGTAGGGCATGTTGCTGAAGGGAATGTGGGAATATAACTTCCTAAAGTGTTTGTTCTTCATAATACTGCCCATGCTTCATAATACTGCCCCTGCTGAGAGGAGAGCCAGGAGCAGCACCTGACAATTCCTGTGGTGTCTGCACTCCTTGGCAGTGCCCCAGGAAGCTCTGGTACAAGAACTGGAGGAGCTTATCTGACATACATCAGCATTTTTAAATGGGAAATAGCAGCTTCTCGAGGAGAACATGTTTGAACTCCTTCCCTGTCCTTATTGTCCTGGAGGAAGAGCGAGCAGGGGTTGATTGTGCCTCTTGGAATATTATTGGCTTGTTATGAAGATGTTCTGCTTGGAATTCAGACCTTTGGAAATGGAGAACTTGGAGTTCTGCTTCAGTGCAACTGGTTCTTGGGGCCTCAGGACAGTGATTCTGTCTCCAAGGAGTAAAGCTCTTTTGGCTGGAGATAAAACTGCCTTGTTGGACAAGAGCTGGATTTGCTTTGGGATTGGCTGTCAGTGTGGACCTGAGTGTGTTCCCTTGGCTCTGGTGGCAGCTCTGGCTGGCCTGGCTGGGGTTTCCCTGCAGGACACATCTTTGGGGAGCACTGAGCAGAGCAGGATGTGTCCTCCTTCCCTGCTCCCCTTTGGGCTGGCAGCCTTGGCAGACCCTCCTGGGCTGCCCTGAGCCTGGGATTTGCTGAGATCCCAGGAAAGCCAACTTGAAAGCTCCCTTAAGAAGTGGGTGGGAAAACTCCTGAGGACATCTGAGCCAAAAGCACGGGCACTGTAGGAGGCTGCTTGGGAAGGGCATTGTACAAGTGCTGCAGGGAAAGGTCTTTTGTGTAATTTAGACGCAGCTCAAGTGATAAGGAGACATAATTATCAACATTTTTTTTTAATAATGGCAGGAAGTGACTATTTTCATGTGTGCAGAATAGAGATTTGCTAAATGAAAGGTCCTCTGGCTGCTCTAAGCTGATGGCTGCTGTGAAGTGAAGCAGGTGGAAGTGAGAGGCCATAGAAACACTGTGGTGTGGGGTTTGTGACCAGAATGCTCAGAGACTCCTGGATGAAACCCTTCTGCTTATCTTGGTTCATTACAGCCCCACAATTAAGGAGCAAACTTACTGATGCTGCTGTAAGTGGTAGTACAGGTTATTAGAAACCATGGCATTTCTGGGAAATGAAGTAATTTTTCATCTTTATCACTTGTGCTTGAAAACAGTAGCTAGAAGAGCTTTAGGACTGTTCCCTTTGTCAAAGCTTTAAGCTGATTTCAACTCAGCAATAAAAGCATCTGGAGGGTATGTGCTCTCAAAGTAAATCTTTACTCAGAGTTGTAAGTCCTTTATTGAACACTCTGGGCTATGGGGCCTGTTTTGATGAAACTGCCCACCTTTATTTGGGGCAAACATTTCAGAGGGATGTTTGGTAATAGAAGGCAACAGCCATCTTGACCACAGTAATATCAGTAAACATCAATGTCTTTGGACTTAAACTGCTGTCAAAATGTGAATCCTCTAGTGGTGGATTCTTAAAAATTCAAGTTGTTCACAGCACCCTCTGCTTAACATCTCACACTCCCCACCCCAAAAGAGCAGCAGCATGAAACCTTCTTCCATGTGACCCTGTGGTGTTTGTTTTTTAAGACACAGGAAAAATATGCATTCTTTGCCTCATTACTGGAGATGGGTGTTTGGAGAGCAGAGTCATGGAATGATCTGTGTTGAAGGGGTCTCAAAAATCATCCATCCCACCCCCTGCCATGGGCAGGGACACCTTCCACCAGCCCAGGGTGCTCCAAGCCCCGTCCAACCTGGCC
>JAWMRB010000168.1:3064920-3084965 GCA_035584715.1 Xiphorhynchus erythropygius | reverse complement strand
GTTGGGCAGAGAAGCTGTGGCTGCCCCTGGATCCCTGGGAGTGTCCAAGGCCAGGTTGGACGGGGCTTGGAGCACCCCTGGGGTTAACGGAAGGTGTCCCTGCCCATGGCTGGGGGTTGGAATTGGATGATTTAAGGTCCCTTCCCACCCAAACCATTCTGGGCTTCTAAGGGTGCAAGTAACAGTCCCATAGCTGAGTGATGTGGGTGTGCTCCACAGGGATTTCCACAGCTCTGCAGGGCTGTCTGGCAACTTCCAAAGAAGCTGCTTAGACTGCACCAAAAACCCTCATCATTTTGCTGTTCCCTCTGCAGATTTAATTTGGAAAGTTGTGCTGTGGCCCTTGTTTGGTGAGGGTTATACAGAGAACTGAGTTAGTGAGTTGGTGCTGGTTGGTTTTGTGTGCTAATGTTCAGTTTCATTTTTGTTTGGATACCAACTGTGTTTGGGCAAGAATAGAAATGAGTTTGTGCTGACATGATCACCCACTCTACCACTGGGAGAGGAGATGAGAGAGAACAAAACCCCTCAGTCAGATCCATATGATAAACAGAGGAGAGGCAAAGGAGTTGTCACTTGATAGAGTTGTTTCTTACTCTGTTAAGAAGAACCAACTTTCCAGGAGCTCTGGTTGCCTGAGAACTTTGCCATGAAGGACAGAAACCTGTTGTTTCCAGGAGCATCTAGAAAATGCCCTGTGGTGCTTAACCCTGCCCAGATATTTATTGACCTCATGAACTGTGATTCCACTGCTAATTGAGTGCTTTCTGACACTTAAAAGGCGTTTCTCACTGAGTGACCCTCTTGTTTTGCCCTGCAGATCCTCAGTTTGTGGTGTACCAGCTGAAGGTAAAGATATTCACCTCCCCTTCAGGACCCTCGAGACGTGAAGACAAGTACATGTACTTTGAGTTCCCTCAGCCTCTGCCAGTATGTGGTGATATCAAAGTGGAGTTCTTCCACAAACAGAACAAGATGTTGAAAAAGGTTGGTTCTCTTGCCTTTGCTGGGAATCTGGAGCCTGATGCAAGGCTGGGACATTGGTTACCCTGCTGTGTTCCATCCTTTGATGGCTGCTTTTCCCAAAGGACACAATCCACCACAAAATGAAAGCTGGGTGTTTGGAGAGTTGCTGAGATGAAGTACAAAGGTTGGGTAAAAAGGAGCCTGGGTATGTGTTGCAGTCGCCTGGGTAGTAGTGAGTAATCTAATTGAGGAAGAAACATTCTCATCCTAAAAATAGACTTGCATACTGAGCAAGTTAACTCCAGCTGTTTTTTTCACTAAATTTTCCTAAGGTTTGAGCAGGCACAGAAGATCCTGTCTGTGCTCTTGGCTGATTTCTACCCATCTGTCAAATGCAGTTGGATTTCTGGGGTAATTAAGTTCCTACGCACTTTGTGAAAGTATCTCTGCAGTCTCTTCAGGCACCTCTCTGTTCCCAGCTGCAGTGCCTTGGCTTTAGATGTTTGGGGAATTCACTCAGCTCTGAGCATTTCAGCAGTTGTGGAAAGAAAATGAATCTAGAACTTCTTTTGAAACCAAAGGCAGCGAGTTCTTAAAGCTGAGCAGCTCGTTAGTTCTGGTGCTTGTGGAACTGGTTTGCATCTGCCAGAGTGGAAGGTGAGAATTGAGACTGTGTTGGTCAAAGGCTTTTTTGGATTTGCTGCTTAAAATTGTTCATCAATACTTACAGTTTAATGGAGGTCCTTAAGAGCATTCAGTGAGTGAATTCAGTGTGCAGGCAAAGGCTAAAGATAAGAAATCCTGGAGTGGATTGGGAGAGAAGACATGAGTGATGAGGAGTCTGTTGTGGGTGTGCACAGAGGCTGTAGCTGCTGGCTGTGTGTACACACACATGCACACTGTTGTGTGGGCCTGCTCAGGTACCACGTGTGGCTGACAAGTGTCATCTCTGGGCTGGTGTCTGCAGAAGAGGTGAAACTGTGTCTCAGTGGGGCTGTTCTCTGTTTGATGAGGTGGTGGAGCTGGGTGGTGCAGCTCTGTGCCATACAGGGATGTACAACTAAGCATTTTGAAAAGTGGAAATCCTGCTCAAAGTCAACGTTGAGCTTATTGACACTTCAAACAGCAGCACAGAGCAGCCAGATTTGAGAACAGGCTTTTAAAAGTGCACCCAGATAAGTATTGTGAGCTGGACACGAGAGATGCAGGGAGGGGATGGTACAAACCCCAAACAGCTGAGACAAGGCCCTGTTTTACCTGCTCTCTGTCCTATCTGGGCTGGGAATTTGTTGTTTCTTTGCCATCCTCCAGGAGGACATGGATTGCAAACAGGCATTATAAGAAGCCTCGTGCTGCCCTGGCCACCCCAGACCTACCAGTGTGCAGCTCAGCTGCTGGCTCTTGGCTCTGGAGCCCCAGGAACAACCCCCTGTATTCATTTTACCCCTGTAAAGAACACTGAGATCCAGTGGCAGCAGAAACTGGAGCTCCCCCTTGGGCACCCACAATTTCTGCAGTGGAAATTCAGTGTTCAAGAGTGTGCAGAGCTGCAGGAGCCCAGCACAGGAGTGTTACTGGGCTGTACCTTCATTTCAGGGTGTCAGACTGTGGGTTTGTTTCTTGGGAGTCTCTGTAGTTTCTGAGTAGATGGTTGATGTATTTTTATTTCTTTCTGTCCTTATCAAGCAGCAGAACTGTGTGGGTTCTGTGGACTACAGATAGTGCAGAGGTGCTCCTGTTCTCAGTGTTTTTGGCCTGTTAGGGCCAAGAAGTGGTGAAAGCTCTTCTTTTCACATCCTGAGGCTTTTCTGAGAGATAGAAACCCTTCAGCAGACAATAAAGAAACCCCCTTGACAGTCAAATACCTGTTGAACTGAGTGTCTAATACAGGAAGTCTTAAAGGCATCAGAGATTCACCAGTCTGCATTTTAACTTTAATGTAATAAAAAACCTAGTGAGATCAATTAAAAGGGTAATCCCTGTTCAGGCTGGGAATGAGTGGCTGTGTCTCACCTCTGGAGAGAAAGGAAACTTGTGTGTCCTCCTGCTGGGTCTGGGTTGGTGTTTCTTTCAGCTAAAGTGGCCCAGGATTATTGGGAAGGGGGTGACTGCTTTGGACAAGCTGCCCTGTTTCAGCTCTTGCACCTGGCATCAGTTAGGAGGTTCCCAAACTTTTGGTCTTTCCTTGTCTACTGCAGTTGTTTACTTTATTCTCAGCCCATTTCTTCAGTGTGATGTAGCTACTTCCTTTCAAGACTGAAATGCATGCCCACATGAGAACAGCATGGCTTGAGGCTCCAGTGCAGTTATGATGTATGAATTCCAACTGCATAGAACTTAGTCAGTGGGGGAATTTCTGGTTTGGAGCGTGACTTCTGGTTGTTCTGCTTTGGAGCTTGCCTGTTCTTCCACCTCAGAGTGCTGCCATGTTCTCTCTGGGTTTGCTTCCATGGAGATCTGTGCAAAGCCCTTTGCCAGTTATTGCTGCTGACACGAGAATCAGATTTTAAGTATTTCAGGGCATCCTTAAGTCACTCGGCTCAATGAGAGCCTGTTTAAAAATAATACAGCAGATCTTCTAATCTTCCTGCCTGCAGAGCCTGGGGGTGAAGGAGACCTTTCTCAGGAGTGCTGGCAGTACAGAGGAGAGGGGAATGTTGGTGTGGGTTTCATTTGGAAAAGCCAGTGGTGTCCTGGCCCCAGAGTCCAGCGTGGGCAGGGCTGGCAGCATCCTGGCAGCAGTTGCATTTCATCTCCCCAGCCTGGAGAGGAGAAGCTCTGCTGTATAGTTCAGGAAAAGTTTGGGTACTTGTTGTTTGGCAAACTCTGAAGAATGAGCTCTGAAAATGTCAGAAGGCCTGGACTGTTGATCTAAACATGGTACAAGAAGTTCCCTCAGCCGTGACTGGGGGAAGGCTGAGGCTGGCATGGAACACGTTGGGACATGATCTCCATGCCTTGGACAGCATCTCCAAACCCCTTGGTTTGCTGCAGAGGGATGGGAAGTGCCTCTGGATCTCTCAGGAGGACACAGGGACTCCTGACTGAGGGCTTGGGGTTGGGTCTGGCTGCAGCTGGAGGCAGACACCGGCTCTGGAGGGAGGGAGGGATGTTTTCCTGTCAGGCTCAGAACTGAGGGACTGCACAAGTGTTGTTTGTCAGAAGGGGGGAGTAAATGAGCTTCTCCCTCAAGGGCCTGACACTGCACTGTGGGTTTGATGGCACAGATTTGGTTAGGGGAGAAGTACTTCTGTGACTTGGTGGGGTTTTTGTTAAGACAGATGTTTGTGATGTAACTGGAAGTGAAGCCAAACACATGGCAGAACAGGCTCTAACAGTCTTTTTCAGAAGCCTATTCATTCAACTGTGCTATGTGAGCACTTGGTCTGGTATTTTGATTTGCTATATAAAGCCCAAGTTCAGTTCATGCCTTGATTTTTAAAATTCCTATCTTGGGCCCACATTACATCATCTTTCTGCGTTGTCTTGCATGGAATATCTTGGAGCCTGAAGCTTTAGCTGAATCCTCACTTGGAATAACGAGGTTTCTTCTTCAGTGCAAACAGTGACACAGTTCTCACCCATAGGAGCTAATTTCAAAATACCTGACCAAGTCTTCCCTCAGTTTGAGTGGCCCTGCCATGTCCCAGGACCCATGAACTCAGTTTATTTAGCTAATTAAGTTACTCCAGTGGGAAAGAAAGGAGACTAATTTGATGCTTTCAAAAGCTGGGAGGAGATAAAAGGAGAAATGACCAGCTCAGCCGAGTTGTATTGTTTAGTCTGAGTCCCTGAAGACCTCTGGCAATTTATCCCAAGGAAAAGAGATGAAAAGCTGTGTAGCCAGAGGTTTGTCATCTGTCTCGTTTCCTCCAGCCTCCCCAGGGAAGCTGATCCCTGCAGCTGCTTGTTCAGGCAGGCCCTCAAATGCCAAGGCAATCCCTCCTGGTTCTGCCCCACGGGATGGGGCTGGAGGTGAGGCATGACAACCCCGTGCCTTCTGCTGGCATTGCTTCCCATCTCCTGGCCTGGTTGGCCTTGGCACTGCTTCCCTGAACTGCTGTTTGAAGCCACTTCCCATCCACGTGCTGCACACTGGAGGTGACTCTGGGGACCTGCACCAGTGGCAGAAGCTCCAGCATCTCCCAAAGCCACGTGTTCATTTGGCACATTCACTTGGTTCCCAAAGGTGCTGGAGGGGCCTGGGGTGAAGTGGGTAACTTCTTACTTTGCAGAAGTGTTTCTGCCTGAATTATTTAACTTGTGTCCTTGCCATTGCCCTGTGTTCCAGGCTGGGAGTCTCTGAAGTGCTGACAGAAATGCACACAAGCTGGGAGGAGCGTTTTGTGGGCTTTGGCTCAAATCCAGGGAATGGGGCTGCTGGCCTGTGGTAGAGAAGGCAGGTGGGAGTTGTTTGATCAGGCCCTTGTGAATCCCTAGTATTTGTGCACTTGTTTTTATTAATTTGGGAAGGGGATGAATGAGTTAAGGTTCTCCAATGGGCCAGCACTGTCACCCCAGCACATGTAACAGGGATGCAGAAATCCTGCCCTTTGCGGGCAGACTGGTCGCTTGCACTTTGGATCTTTTGCATGAGAACTCAAATGGGAGTCAAATAGGAGTTTTCATTGGTAAAGAGCAAGTAAATAGAGCTCAGTTTCAGATGGGGAAGTGCTTAATGTGCCAGTGAGGACCAACCTGCCAGCAACAGCTGATCTTGGAAACATCAGCTCTTCACTGGCAGAAGGGCAGGAGATGGAGAGCTGAGCCAAGGGCATCCCATGGAGCTGTTGAGCTGAGAGCTGAAAAGTTGTGGGCAAAGAGGTTGTCCAGCCAGGAGCAAAACCCGTTCAGTGGCACCCATGGAGGGAGACACTCACCTGCCAGCCCTGCTGAGAAGTGTGTGACTTGAAAATGACCCTTTGTGCAGGTGTGTCTGGGGCAGTGTTTGGGTGGATAATCAGACTTGGACCTCTGGCTCATCTCTCGAGTTCTGCTTGAGCTGGATTTGCTTCAGCTGTCACTGCCTCAGCTTCTCCTTGGAGAGCTCCTGCTGAGCAGAAGGGCAGCAGCCACTTCCTCCTAGTGCTGCTCAGCAAAGCTCTGACTGGTAGGAGCCACCTCAGGAAAGCAGTCAGGAATCCCCTGCTAAAGGAGACTGGATCTGTGTGGTGCTTCTGCCCAGTTGTGGCAATTTGTGTATAAAAATAAAAGCTTTCAGGAGCAGGGGAGGTTGGTTGGTATCATCAGTATTTAATTCACCTAAGCTGGTTTGCACAGGTTGTCTCTTGGGTTTGGTGGTTGCTCGGCCAGGTGTGATGCAAACAGAAAAATGTGGTTTATGCCCGTGATTGCAGGTTTAAGACTTCTTTAATTTATTGCCATCTGCTTTTCTTGGAGGTGTGGTAGTTCCAAACCCAGCTTTTGATAAGGGGTGATTTCAGACCACTTGAGTGGTTAAAACTGAGCTTGAGGAAGGCAGAGTTGTGTGTGCTGCCCAGGAGATGTGGTGCCAGTGTCTTTGCATGCCAATGGAACTGATGATGTGCTGTTGCCCAAACGACTTGAGTCTGTTATGACCTGTTTGTCCGTGACCAGATGATGATTTTAGTCTAATTAACATGCCACTAGTGAATACTAAAGCAAGCTTGTTTTTTGTGTTCTTCCTCCCCCAGGACAAAATGTTTCACTTTTGGGTAAATACATTCTTCATAGGACTGGATGAAAATTCAGACAAAGTAGAAAATGGAAGTCTAGTTGCAGATCAGGAACTTGATGGTATTTTCAGTACAGAGCGCTCAGATAACGATAAGGAATATTTAATCCTTACATTAACAAAAAACGATCTAGACAAAGCAAACAAAGACAAAGCCAACAGATATTTCTCTCCAAACTTCAAGGTCAGTATCCATTCTGTGGTGTGAACAAAGCTGCATGCCTTGCTCTCATTTGTGTGTCTTGCCTCGTGGAGGGACCATGTGAGACTGGTGGGCAGAGACTGAACCCCTGTGCTGGTGGTGCCACCCCTTAGCAAAGCTTTTAGCTTTGGGTGTTTATCTGCTTGTTTTGGGAAGCTGCTGGATGTGGAGAGAGTGGGATTGAAGCCTTCAGGTCGCTTCAGGTGTTTCTCAAAGCCATTAGGAGGAGAGCCAGTGCCCCAGGTGGCATCTTCCTGTAGCAGGTGCATTGCCACAAGCTCAGAGCCTGTCTCACTAATTTCTGGCTTGATTTGCCTGTTTCCTGGGAAGCAGAGGGGGCCACAGGGATGCTGAGGGGCCTGGAGCATCTCCTGGGAGGAGAGACTGGGGGAGCTGGGCCTGTTCAGTCTGGAGAAGAGCAGACTGAGGGGGGTTCTCACCAATCCACACAAATGCTTCCAAGGCAGGTGCCAAGAGGAGGGTTCCAGACTCCTTTTGGTGGTGCCCAGTGACAGGATGAGGAGCAATGGCCATAAACTAAACCATGAGAAGTTCCACCTCAGCGTGAGGAAGAACTTGTCTCCGTGGAGGAGGCAGAGCTCTGGCACAGCTGCCCAGGGAGGGTGTGGAGTCCCCTCTCTGGAGACGTTGCAGACCCACCTGGACACATTCCTGTGTCACCTGCTCCAGGTGACCCTGCCCGGGCAGGGGGGTTGGCCTGGGTCATCTCCAGAGGTGCCTTCCACCCCCAGCTGTTCTGTGGGTCTGAGAATACCTTAACCTGGGGGTGAAAACAGCGTTTTAAACAAGGCAAAGGCATTTGGTAGAGCTGGAGCATTTTCTGCCTTGCTCCTGCAATACCAGGCAGGCCCCAGCAGAGCTGCTCTGAGGGCAGTGGTCAGAGCTGCCTGGTGGAATGGTGCTTGGATCAGACTTTCCCACCCAAGTCACCCACAGGAGAGTGTTTGATTCATTCCTGTGCACTCCTCCTAAGGATTGCAGGGTCCTGGAGGGTTGGGGGGTTGAACAGCCTGGCCTGGTGTGTCCTGCTGCTGCACCAGGGCCTGCTTTGGCCAGTCGGGGTAGGGAAGGGCTGCCAGACCTCTCTCTGGGATTCAGAGGAGCTGGCCAGCGTTGCTTTGTTACCTGTGCTCAGTTCAAGTGCAGGTTCCCTTTTTAAATGTTGTCTTTTCCTTTCCCCAGGTGAAGCTATTTTTCACAAAAACAGTAGAAGAGCCATCAAACCCAGAGGCTAGCAGTTCAACTTCTGTAACACCAGATGTTAGTGACAATGAACCTGATCATTATAGATACTCTGACACCACTGACTCTGACCCAGAGAATGAACCTTTTGATGAAGATCAGCATACGCAGATTACAAAAGTCTGAATATTTTTTTTATCGGAGATAAAAAAAGAACCATACAAAATAAAACAAAACCAACCATGAAGAGAGACAAACTTGAATAAACTGAGAAACAAAAAGGACCTTTCTAAATGGCAAAAGGACACAGTGTCAGATTACCAGTTATAGGAACAATTCTTTCCTGACCAATCTTGTTTTGCCCTATAAATCTACAGGGTTTGACACTTGTCCAGTCGGGGGGGAAAAAGGAAGGTTACGTAGCTCTTATATGTATATACCTTTTTGTGTCAAAAGGACATTAAAACTTCAATTAGGAACTATAAACATGGCACTTTCCCATTTTATTCCAGTTTTATAAAAGTGGAGACAGACCTAATGTGTATGCGTAGGAATTTTTCCTTTTGTGTTCTGTCACCAAACGAAGTTTCAAAACAGAAAGAAAAAAAAAAAAACAACAAAAAAAAAATCTCCAGGTTCACATCCTGCCCCTTTTTTTGCACTTGTGTGGCAACAGAAAAAGTCTGCAGTTGGCTGAGAGATGTTTGTGGAAGGTTTTCCTCCATTCTGCTGCATGTCTTTGGGCTGGGGGCTGGAAGGGAGTGCTGGGGAAGGAGCGTGGGCTGTGCCAGTCCGTGCCCCTTGCCTTGGCACGCTGCCCTCGGCCCCTGGGACGGTGCAGGACCCGTCACTGCTCCTTGGGGGTGCATTTTCCTTTCTTTTTCCAGTGTCATGGTGCTAGAAAAGGCAGCTAGAGGGAGTGAGTCTGTAGCAGGGACAGGAGTGAACCTCGGCGGCGTCTGCGAGCCCCGCGCGGGGAAGGGACACGAGTTCTTGGGGTCCCACAAACCTAAAGGAGAGGAAACAGCGACAAGGACTCAGCCAGAGCAGTGTGGAGGAGGCTGCCGACGACAAGGGGAGCTCTGCAAACAAATGGTTACCAAATTCCACAACGATTCCTTGGGCTTTGGGTTTGGTTTTTTTTTCTTTTTCCTGAATTGTAATGGCTGCTCCATCTCCTGTGTAATCAAGGCCAGTGCTAAAGTCAGATGCTCTTAGTGCAGACATCAGTCACCACCTTACAGTTGGTATATTAGTAGTTTTTCAATCATTATTCCTGCTGTGAATACTTCATGTGCTGCCTTGCAAGCTTGGTTTTGTTTTTGTTCCCCCCCGCCTCATGAATATAAAAATACTTTGTGATGGTGCCCAGGAAATGGTCATTGGAGATTCTCCAGGTCAGTGTTTGCCTTGAAGATTTCTGATGCATTGACTCAATCAAACCCCTGTCAGCTGTCCCACCCCTCTGACCTTACACGTTCTGATACAATGAGTTTTGCAGTTTTGCACACTTCTCTTTCTAAAAAAAGAAAATGTCAGTAACTGGTAGGGAGTTTTACTTGAATGCTCAGTCCCTGCAGAGTTGGGAGAACAGCCCTTCCACACGCTGAGGAGGAAACTGCTGTTGCAGTGAGTTCTCAGTGCTGGAAATGGAGGTTAAAAAGCAGAACTGGTCCCAGCTAAATTTGGTTGCTGCCCAAGGCAAAACCCCCCAATTGGTTTTCTAAACTAACTGACAGCATTGTGTTATTTGGAGGGACAGAGCCAAGGGCTGGGCTGGAGTTTGGTTCCCTTTGGGTGTAGACTTGTCATGCCCAGACTGCAGGTGACTTCAGGGCACGAGGGCTGCACCATCCAAGTGTGGAGCAGCTGCCCAAACTGTGCCCTCTGAATACATCAGGAAGAGCTGACCCCAAATGGATGCTGTTTTTTAGGATGTAACACCCCCCATACCCCCCCAATTCACTTACTGGTGCTGACAGTGAAGTTCATGAGCTGTGTTCTCACCTAGAATGACGTGTGGAATCTGCCAGGGCCCTGTACAACAGCATTAATGGTTGCAATTTGAACAGCACAAGGCAGGACTTGCGTAATTCCTATTGGTAAATAAAGGTATAAAGGGCTTTTATTTCATTTTTTTTTTCTTGTCTGGTATCTATCGGTCAATTTTGCTCCTCAGATTCACAATTCTAACTTCTAACAAAGCTGGTAAATACTTAGAGGTTTAATTAGACTTTAATAGCTTAATGTGGATCAAGTTTGCTGGTTCCAGCCCTCGTTATTCCCAGAGGTGGTTCCCTTGGCACGGGAATTCCAACTCTTACCCTTTCCAATCATGTTTCACCTTGTCTGGTTTATAACAGTTGAAAGTTGTGTTGGCTTAATAAACCAAACGTGTTGATGCTTTACAAGGATGTGGATGTTGGCACTGCTGCGTGTCCCACTTTGGCCAGTGAAGGTGGGATCAGGGTGGCTCCAGCCTGGGCTCGGGAATCGTGGCACGAGGGGCTTTTGCACTGTTATCTTTCCTTTGGAATGTGAAGGTTGGAATGAGGGTTTGGATGATGTTTTTTTTTTCTTTTTTTTTTTTTCCAATGTTTCGATGTCTTTGAGAAGCCTTGCTTACATTTTATGGTGTAGTCATTGGAAATGGAAAAATGGCATTATATATATATATTATATATATAAATATATATTATACATACTCTCCTATACTTTATTTCAGTTACCACCCCCATAGAAGTTGACAAGAATTACTATGACTGAAAGGTTTTTGAGTCCTTATTAAAACTTTATTTATGACAGTATTCATGGTTAGCTCGAAGTGCATTCTGTAGGTAATCTTTCCTTGAGTTTCTGGACCTGTATGCTTCGATCTCTTTGGGTGTGCAGCAGCTTACATGTCTGAAACTACTTGAAGGCACCACTTTGGTAAGAGCTCACTGGAAAGGCCCTGAGACATCCCCTCCCCATTGGCAGCCCCACTCCAAACCCCTTTGCCACAGCCCTGCAAAGGGCAGTGGTACAAACCAGCATCCCCCTTGCTGGCCCTACAGCAGGGTGGAGTTCCCACAGCAGCATTCCAGAGAAACCCCCCAAGGATCCCAAAATCAGGTGCTGGTGTGCAGGGTCCGTGCTCAGTCCTAGCAAAGGTGTGCAATACCTGTCAGCGATGCCTGTGGTTGCCACAAAGTGCCTCGTTCACCTTGGAACTCCTCTGGGCAGGGCCGTGCAGGTGGATGGATGGATGGCTGGATGGCTGGGGTGGGATGGGTACCCAGAGGGGCTCCAGCTGCAGCGCCGGGCAGAGCTGCCTCTCTCTGCCACCTCAGATTGCCACTCTGGTTTCATATAGCATATATATATAGAGATACTAAAGGAAAAAAAAATCAGTCTGTTAAGCAGCCTTACTCTGATTCAGCCTCTTCAAATACTCTCGTGCTGTGCAACAGTGGCTCTGTGTGTAACTGAGAATACACAAAACCCAAGTATGACATGTACAGGATAATGCCTCATACAAATCAGATGTCCGTTTGTTATTGTGTTTAACAACCCTTTATCTCTTAGTGTTAAAACTCCACTTAAAACTGATTAAAGTCTCATTCTTGTCACTGTGTGGGTGTTTCATTGAAGGGCTTGGAGCGTGGGAAACAGCTGGAATGTTTTATTGCTTGTAAGCCATGAAATCCTTTGAGGGTGCTGGTTGGAGCCGAGGGTGCTCCGTGTGCCTCGAGGGATTTTAAGGGACCTGAAGCTTCAAAGTGGGCTCTGAAGTGGCACTGAAGTCAGATGTGCTGAGCCCCCAGGACTGTGAGATTGATGGTGAGGAGCCAGAGAGCTGCTCTGCACCCACGGGTGCCTTTGGGCAGCTCTTGTTGCTCCTGCTCCCTTCTTCCCCTGGGTGTTAAAGGCAGCCCTGCAGCACGGAGCATCTCCAAAAACCTGCGGGTGGAGCAGAGTTTTGGTGCCTCTCTAGTGGTTTGGGTGCCCTGGGGGGTGGAGGCTTTGCCAGCCGTGAGTGGCACAGAAAAGGGCTTGGCACCATCGTGTTTCAAACAGGTGGCACTGCCCAGGCTGGTCACACCCCCCCTTTAGTTTGGGGGAGCCGGTTTGGCATCCTGAAAGCGACAAGAGACTAGGAGGATGCAAAGGAAGGACAGGGAGCTTTGAGGAGAGGAGTGTGACCAGTGTTCAGCACGTGGAGGGGCTTCTCCAAAGGCCTGGGGTCTGCTCTGCAGGCAGGTGACAAGCCCTGTGGCACTGCTGGTGCCCTTGGCCCTGCCCTCCCAGTGCCAGCACAGCCCTCAGTGCCTGCAAGGAGCTTCTCCACAAAAAGGCTCCTTTTCCCCCCTTGGCAGCTGCACCTGAGGGTGCTCTGGGGACCAAGGGGGTGACTCTGCTGCCCAGGGTGCTCCTGGGTGACAATCCCAAGTGCTCCATGCCCTCTGAGCACCCCTCTGCCATGGGGGGCTGGCTGAGCTCTCCCCACCCCTGCCATGGGCAGCTCACTTCAGTCAGGTCCCGTTTTAGGGGAGGGTGATGAATAATTAATTGCACCTTTTTTTTTTCCAAGCTGCAGCCAGAGCTTTGCATTCTGCTCCTCTGAGGAGGAGTTGTGTCGGGAGCAGACTCTGAAAGTGCTCTTTTTTTGCAGAGTGGTGGTGTTTGGGCTCTGGTGTCCCCCAGCCCAGGGACGATGTTCCCACATTACCCTGAGCAGATTCCCAGAGGAATCGCTGCTCTGGTGTCCCCCAGCCCAGGGACGATGTTCCCACATTACCCTGAGCCCGTTCCCAGAGGAATCGCTGCCCCTGTGCCCCCAGAGGGGTGCTGGTGTCCCTGGGGCAGGAGGGGCTGGAGTGCTCACACAGGGATGGACCAAAAGCAAGCCCAGCAAACCATCCCTGCAGGCTGAGACTCGATGCAAACAGAGGGCAGGACCTGGCTCGAGGTCTTCCCCAAACCCCAGTGGGAATTGTTGCTGAGGCTTCTTTGGCTTCTCAACCTTATTCTTCGGGATCTCCATAAATTCCATTTCCCCACATTTGTCCTTGGTAATTCTGCTCCTTTTTTCCCCTACAATCCTGTGCTGGGCAGGTGAGAAAACCAGTTTGTTTGGAACTGGTGGGTCAAAATAAAACCCCGTGCTTGCTTTTGGCCTTTTGCTGTCTGTGCTTTGAGACCCTTTCTGGTTGGGCTTTTTTTTGGGGGGGTGTTATGTTATTTTTCTGATTTTCCACTTCCCTTCCAAACCTTTTAGCCACTGGTGTCTCTGTTGCAATATGGGGCAGAGACTTGTTTTCTGCCTCTTTCTCATTCCACCTTTTTGGTGTGCCAAGCCCTGGGCTGTGCTTTGCAGCTGCAAATGTTCCTCTCTGGGCTGTAACAATAGAGAAAAGGGGCTTAGTGGGGTGTATTTTTACTTCTTGAGGGCTCTTGGTGGCAATAGGTGGCACTTTGCCTGCATGGGGCAGCTTTTCCCTATTCATGGGGGAGTTTGGAGTTGTTAAAAAGTGATATTTTAGAGGCTGAAGTTGGAGCTTTAAAGCACCCTTGGTGTAATTGAGGCTGCTTAAAGGCTCTGCCTTTCATTTTTTCTCTTTTTTTTTCTTTTTTGGCCTCTGACAAAGGAGTTTGGAGCGTTGGGGTCATGGGGGGTTTGGAAGGTGAGAAATGCTGGATCAAGGAATCCCAGGAGGGGGGACAGAGGGATCAGGGCTGCCCCATCCTCCCAAACATCTCTGGGGCAGAAGGAAAATGGCAAAGGGGAGAGGACCCTGTAATGGAAATCTGTGCCCAGAGGAACGTTTGAAGTGGGAATTCCTGAGTTTGGAGACTTTAATGGAAAGCAGGAGTTGGCAAGGGGAGAGAGGAGCCTGGTGGGTGGAGGCACAGAACTTGTGAGGAAAGGGCTGATGGCACATGTTTAGGCAGATCTGCTGAGGGTTGTGTAGAGCAGCTCATGAGAGGTGTCTGAGAGGCAATGGGAGGGCTGGGCTGGGGTGGGAGAGGCGTTTGAGAGCTTGGCTTGGGGAGCCTTGGCTTTCAGAGGGGCTGGAGCTGTGGGCAGGGAGGGGCTGAGAGCTCCAGGCTGCCCTTAGGGCTGCAACCATCCAGGACAGCGCCGGGGTTGGGGTTGGAGAGGGCAAAGAGCTCGTGGAAAAATCACCCAGCAGGGAAGGTGCACTGATAAATCATCCACTCACCAGCCAGAAGGGGAATTCTGTCCCTTCCTTCTCTGAGTGCTGGCCCTTGACAAGGAGTTGGCTGTTTCCCAAGTCTGGAGGCACAGTGGGCTTGGAGTGTCTGAGGGTGCTGCAGTTTTGCTCGGAGATCTGACTGACACGTGGGCTACACTGCCAAACCAACCTGCAGTGGAGGGTTTGCTGCTTTCTGGGATAACCTGTAGCTTTCTGGGGTAACCTGCAGCTTTCTGGGGTAACCTGCAGCTTTCTGGGATAACCTGCAGCCCTGCTGGAAGGGAAGAGGGCTGGAAGCTCTGGGGGACCACTGAGCTGAGAGAGACAGGGGGATAACAAAAAGCCAAACAGGGAGGAGGTGTTTCTGCCACCTTGGGGTTGGTTTACCCCAGGCTGTCCATCCTCTTGGCTCTGGTGGTGAAAAGAAGGAAAAGCTTCATCCCAAAGCTCTCAGCTGACACTTTCGTGCCTTGCTTTGGGGACCTGGATGTGTCTCTGGGCTGAATTCTTCCCCTCGTCCTGCTGAGCATAGGGGGATGACACCTGGTGCTTTCCTGGAGTGCAAAGTGTTTCTCGACACACTCTCAGCCTTCTCTCCCCATTTGACTCCTGGTGGCACCCAAGGGGGGAACCCAAATATCCCCTCTGGCTGCAGCACTGCAGGGAACGCTCTGGCTTGCCCTGAAGGTGGAAGCAAGGAGGAAAGGTGCTGCCAGGACACACTTAGTGCCTCCTCCACCTCCACAGCTCCCTCTGACAAACTTGCATTCCAGGAGAGTCAGAAATGGAGATCTTGTTTTAGGGGAGTTCTAGGATCAGATCTGCCAAACTTTTATGTTCACACAGGACAAAACTCCACCCATTTGAGAAAAAAAGGCCCTGAGCTTTGTCCAGGAGTCTCTTGGCCAATATGTGGAAGGCCAGATGTTTGGTGGAGAGGTGAAGGTCCCAGCCTGTGATAGGTTGTGTGCTTTGCAGAGCTTTCCCTGCGCCATTCCTCCTCAGTCTCCTTCCCTGTCCTCACAGCAGGGACACAGTGGGACAGTGTGATGGCTTTGGGTCAGAGCAGTGCAAGAGCAGGACTCCAGGCCCCTCTGGGCAGCGTGGGACTTGTTTTGTCAGGATTGGACACATTTCCCAGCACCAGGAGCTGGATGGGGGGACACACACACACACAATCCTGTGCACACCCCCACCCTGAGGTGGGTATTCCATGGGGTCTCCCCAAAGGAGGTGCAAAGTGAGGAGGTGGATGTGACCTGGAGTCACTTGCACTGACCCTCTGGGTGTGACCCTTGGGGGTGGTCCTGGGCAAGGCTGAGGGTTGGACTCGATGATCCTTTCGTGTCCCTTCCAACTCAGGGTATTCTGGAGTCCTGTGAAGAGGGACTGGGACAGGAAATCACTTTGGGCTCTGTTAAGCACAAGACAATTCTCTGAGAGCAGTTTGGGACCCTGTCCCAGTAACTGCCCCTCCATCCAGATGGAGATCTGGCCAGGGCTAGATCAAGTACTGTCCCAAAATCCCATCAGTGTCAGGATGCCCAGGCTGTGGGTTTGACACCCCACTGTTCTCAGCCTGGTGGTGTCCTCACTTCAACACTTGTCCTTCCCTTTGAAGAGCATTTGCTGTTTGTTGCTCTCTCTGTCCCTGCAGCTTTGGGGGGTTTGGCCCCATCAGGAAGGTGGCCCAGGGCAGGAGGGCCCCACTGCCACTTGTCTCTTCCATGTGGAACACTTTATAATGAGGAATGAAGAGACCTCGGGGACCAGATGCGACTCGATGATGGAAAGAGTTGCACAACAGAGGGTTTGATTAAAGCCTTCTGAGTTTCCCAAAAGCTGAAGTCTTTCAGGCAAAGCAAGCTCGGCTTGGCTGGAGGGAGAACGGGCAGGTAAGAGGAGAGGGTGGTGTGGACAAGGGAGAGACAAAGGGTGCTGCAAATCCATACAGCAATATCTGGAGGAGAACCTGGCAAAGGACAACCGAGCTGGCCTTTGCTGTACTTGCTTTGGGTGGGTGGGTTTGGGGGGGTGTATGGTGTTTTTAGCTCTTGCTGTAAAGCTTGAAAATGTAAGAACACTTTTGAATGGCATCTGCCAAACTGGCCACCCCTTTGGGTTTTGGGTTCTGGGCTGGAGGTGGCACATACAAGACCAGCCTGTAATCACAACCAGTCAGTGGCCAGGGACTTCCTGAGCCTGAAGGGGTTTGTTTATGGAGCACCCTGTGATACCTTTGTCTTCAAAGCACCGCTCCTGTTTCCCCTCAAACTGATGTCCGAGCTTTTGGCATCTGCTGACTCCTCACGCAGGGGGTTCCACAGGTCCTGGGAGCTTTGGAATGAGGAAACATCTGCCCAGCTTCAGTCCCTCGCTCCTGGAGGAGCCAGCAGGAGGCCAGCCCTCCCTCCTCTGCCCCGTTGGCAGGTCCCTGACAAAGACACCTCCAGGCTGAAGGCTTCAGGTCTGAACTTCACACAGACACCTCCAAGGAGCATCCCTGAGAGCCGTGCTGGGCCCACCAGCCCCAAGGGGAGTTTGCATTGCCCAGGAGGTCACAGATGTGCCTCACCCTCTGTGTCACCTGCTGGTGGTGGCACTGGCCAGAGTGGCTTCTTTGAGGTGGCCACAGGTCTGTGGGTGGCTGGGTGTAGCCTGGCAGGGATGAGGCATTTTTGGCTGAAATGCTGCTTCTCTCTGGTTCCAAATCAGAAGATCAGAGTCAGCACTTTCTATCTCGAGCATCCCCAGCACGTGTTTCCTTTCGTTTGTAATTGGAGCCCATTAAGCAGTTTAATTGGGAGACGGTGGCTCTTGAACAGCGCTTTGAATTCATCAGCTGGTTCCGCAGTGCTGGAGCCTAATAATGCTTTTTTATCTCGTGCAGGGGTCACTTCTCACCTGTTTTCTCCACCTGGGAGGTGACCCGGGCTTTTTATTCCCTTGGTGCCAGCGGGTACTGCCACCCCCACTCTGCCAGGGCACAGGGATGGCTCAAACCAGCAGGAGATGGTCACCATGCTTTTCCACTTCTGTGAAAAATTAGAGGATTAGAAATTTCCAGCTTTTTTTCCCTGCACCGGGCCAGTCAGAGAGACCACATGTTGAGGTTTTGGCATCTTCTGGTGGGTGCTGCACATGGAGCATCCTGTGGAGAGGCTGGTGCCTTGTGCTCAACCCTTGGTCTTGAGTTGGGTGTCACCGAGACTGCAGCGTGATGTTCTTCCCTCCAGGCAGCCCTGGCAAGCTCCAGCCAGGGAACTCTCCCCCTGCCCTCCTGTCCCTGCTGTCCATGGCCCCTCTGCCTGCACAGCAAATCTCCTCTCCAAAGGGATATTTCCCATGGAAAACTGGGGCCAAGTCAGTGATTCCAATCAATGCAGCACCGGGGTGTTCTCACCTCCAAAAGATGTTGAGGGCTGCTAACAGTTTTTATTCCAAATCCTGTTGAGATGAGGAGGGAGCAGGCAGAGCAACATCTCCATGGCTGGAGGGCTGGGAGCTGGTGCAGCAGCAGGAGATGATTTGGGAGTCAAAGCCAACAGAGCTGATGCTGCTCCAAATCCCAGGGCCGTATCCATGCACATCTGGAGGTCTCATGGTAAAGGGGTTGGTTCCCAAGCCTGTGACAGGGATCTAAACTGGTCATCGAGGACCTCTCCAACCCACCCTGCCTGGGATTCGCTGGGAAAGAGCCTGAAGGCTCCCCAAACCGTCCAGGTATCCTTGAGAACAGAGCTCCCTTTTTGCCTTGGTGTGATCACATTGCTAAAGCCAGACTAAACTGAGACCAGCTCCTGGTGAAACTCAGATTTGGTCATTTGTGACTAATGAGAAGAGAATCTTTGCAGTTGGAAGAGACCAAACGAGGTGTTTTAAGCTCCCTGACAATTTTCCTGAGTGTCCCCTCTCCGTAGACTTTTCTTCAATTGCACCTGGTTTCACAGTAATGCATAATTCTACTCACTATTACATATGGAATCAGTATGAGATGTAAGTTTTATTGCATCGAGGAACATGAAATAGTGTCTGGTTTTTAATAGGAAATCAAAAATGTGGACCTTGGTGAAAATAGTGAGGACTCTGCAGGGTGAGACTTGTGCTCCAAACAGCATCAGATTTCATTCAGGAGATGTTTTCGCTTTAAAACAATAATAATAATAATAATAATAAAAAAAGTACAAATTCAAATAAATAACTCAATAAAAAGAGCCCCTCTGGACACCAGCACCACTTTCTCATGGACAAGACGTGGCAATGGGCTCGTCCCCTCGGGTTCCATCGTGCCCAGCGGGTGGAGAAGGGATCCCAAAGCCCCTCCTGCCCCCCAGGCCATGGGAGCAGCCCGGGGACGGTGCTGGGCTCTGGGAGATGTCTTCTGCCTGCTGCCATTTGTCTGAATTCCCAGGAATGCTGCTTGTTCTTCCCAGCGGAAAAAGGGGCTATTTTGGGCCCTGACAACTTTTTGGTTTTGTTATTATTATTTTTTTCTGGGAAAAAAAAATATAAAATGAAATCAAGCTTTAAACAAAGCATGGCGAGGGGTGGGATGTGTGTGTAGGTCTGGATGGGGTGGGATGGGAATGGAGCCAGGCAGAGCTTCAGGCAGGGACACCAGGGAGGGATTAAGTGTTTGATGGTGATGGTGGAGATCCTGGTGTGACAGAGTGGAGGCACACTTGGATGTGTGGGAAAACGTCTCTCTGACCAGAAAAAAACATCAAAGAAAGGTAAATAAATGTAGAAGCACATGGCTTGGGACTGGAAAAATAAGGGAGGGGGTGGTGGTTCGAATCCCAGAGCCATTCAGGAGCTTGAGGTGGCCCTTGAGGGTCACCAAAGGCACAGTAAGAACCTGGGGCTGCCCCTGGATCCCTGGGAGTGTCCCAGGCCAGGCTGGACGGGGCTTGGAGCACCCTGGGCTGGTGGGAGGTGTCCCTGCCATGGCAGGGGGTGGGATGGGATGGGCTTTGGGGTCCTTCCAACCCAGACCATTCCGAGGTTCTGTGATCCCCTCCATCCCTGCCTAGGCTGCAGCTGGGAGCTGCTCACAGATGTCCCCAGTGCTGCTCACAGATGTCCCCAGTGGTGCTCACGGATGTCCCCAGTGTCTCCAGTCCCAACAAGCCCATTTGTGCAGCAACCCCCACATTGCTTTAACCTTTGCAGGTGAAATGGAGGTGGAATCCAAAGGTAACATTCCTGGGAAGGACCAGCTTGGCCAATGTGATGGCTCAGAGAAGGATTTGAGTGACCTGCCATGTGGCTGGTTCCTCCTCCTGTGCTATGTCATGCCATGTGTTAAGTGTTTTATGGATGGAGCCTTTTTTTGCCCACTTTTGAAACAAACCCAGCAACTGGAGGATCTCGAAAGTGTTTGGAGTCAGCCATGAATGAGCCCCAAACTGCTCTCCTTCAGAAAGTGCCCTGCAAGAGCTCTGGTTTGAGAACTCTCTGCAGTACTTTGAAGCAGTGCTGGAGCAGGAAGTCAATCAGAGCTGCTTTGATATCTCCCAGTGTGTTTGAACAGCTGCCTGGGAGCCGGCTCGAGCAGCAAGAGCTGCTGTGGTTTGGTGTGAGTTCCTCAGAGCTGTCCCCACCAAAATGTCTCTGCATGGCACAGCACAGCTGGCTGCTCCTGGCCTGAGAGCTCCAACTCGCTGCCACAGCCACTTGGGGAACTCAGATGGCCAAACCTGCCTCACTGCAGCTTTTACAATCCTTTTTGAAGTCATGATAATAATAATAATAATAA
>JAWMRB010000168.1:3047720-3058724 GCA_035584715.1 Xiphorhynchus erythropygius | reverse complement strand
GAACTCAGATGGCCAAACCTGCCTCACTGCAGCTTTTACAATCCTTTTTGAAGTCATGATAATAATAATAATAATAAAAAGCCCTTGATGCTGTGGTGTTGCAGCCACGGCCTGAAGTTCCCCCTGGTTCTCACTTCTGGTTTCAGTTGTCCTTCTCCCAAGTTCTCCAGCAGGGTAACATTTTCCACGGCTTGTTTGCATTTAAATGGATTCCCATGATCTCTTGAAAATGAAATCATTGCAGGGAGGAAGTTCAAGCTGACTATCCTTGGTGAGGAACCTCCACACAGCCCAAAAGCAAAGGTTTGGACCCTGCTGGTCGACCCTCTTGAAAGAATACTTGGGAGGAGGAGCAGGACCCAGGTGTGTGTCCATCCCTGGAGGAGGAGCAGGACCCAGGTGTGTGTCCATCTCTGGAGGAGGAGCAGGACCCAGGTGTGTGTCCATCCCTGGCAGGATGAGCAGGACCCAGCTGTGTGTCAATCCCTGGCAGGATGAGTCCCACCCAGGTGTGTGTCCATCCCTGCAGGATGAGCAGGACCCAGGTGTGTGTCCATCCCTGGCAGGAGGAGCACCCTTGGCATGTTCCCTCTGGAGGATGAGTCCCACCACAGCCCCATGGCACGTCTCAAGCCTCTTTTCTCCTGGATCAGCATCACTCCTGCTACCCTCTGGCCCCAGGCCCTCCCACCCTCTGCAGCAACATCTGCTTTGCCCATTAGTGGCTGTCCTCTCCTGTCCTCCAGCCCACACTGCTAGTGCCCCCAGTTGATGATGGTTTCCTCCCCCAGCCTGGGAGCACGGCCCCAGTGGGGCTGTCTCCCTCCAAGCAGCAGGGCTGTGTGGGTGTGCACGGACTCGAGGCCCTGGGGGGAGCCCTGGGAACGTTTTGCTCCTCCTGAAGCTGGGATTGCCTTCCCAGCCCTCTCCTGGTTCATGCCCCTCCGCTTCTGACCCCTAAACCCACTTCTCTCCTTGCTTTCCTCCCCACTTGGCTTCAGCAGCCTCCAAGTTGCTCAGCAGTGGCTTCACTTGCCTGGAGCCACCTCGGGCTGTGCAAAGCCCCCTGGAAGAGCCAGGATCTCCCTGCAGCCTGGGCTTATTCCTGGAGCCAGCAGTACTTGCAGCTCATGCAGCACGTGCTGTTAAATACCTTTTTTTGGAAGGGGAGCGAGGCATCTCCTGGATCAGACACAGTACCCAAATGGATGGTTAGCAGAGGGCTTTGGGGGGGGATGTGGGATCTTTCTCTTGTTGAAACAGAGTGAAAATGGATGTGGCTCTTGCAGGCATCGTGGAGCCTCCTGTGGATGAGTCTGGCTGGGCTCCAGCCAAGGGGTATTACCTTGTAGGTAAAAGTCCCCGCTGCTGCTTCTGCAATCCTCCAACTTGCTGGTTATTAGCATTAATTATTCACTCTCACTGCTGTGCTGTTTGTGTTTTGCAGGAATCTTCACTGGCTTGCCCTGCCGTGGAAAACTAATGTTTGAGTCTTTCTGGAAAGAAAGGGAAGTTCCTAAAGTGGGACTGTGGTGGTTTCTTTACATAAACAATCTCTTGCACCTTTAAAATGTTTGGGTTTTTCACCCAGTGTCCCAGATTGATGACCCTCTAAGTCTCTAGAAGCCCAGTTGTGTTCGGCTGTGTTTTAAATCAGCAAGGAGCCCTGGCACAAGCCCTGTGAGGGCTGTGGGTCCCTGGGCATGGGCTGGGTGAGGTTTGTTCCTCTCCCTGTCTCGAGGCTGTCAAACCCCCAGCTCTCCTAAGGCAGAGGTGATGTTGGTCACTGCTGCTTCTCTCACCGCCTGCAGTGAGCTCTGATGGGGTGGGAGGGAGGAGCAGCTCCATCAGCATCCTCTGCTTCCTCATCCTGGTGATGTTGGCACCTTGTCCATCGCTCCAGGGGATGTGTGGGTGAGGATACACCGTCTCACGAGGAGGACGGAGCCCAGGGAAGAAGGGAACTGCTCCTGGGGGAAATGATGTACATGGAGAGCTTGGGGGTGTGGGGTGTCAGCTGTTCTACTCTTGGACTGGCATGGTTGGGTGGTTTAGAGCAAGACGTGGCTGCGTGGAGATGTCTCCTAAAGGGGAGATGCAGAGGAAGCCTCTGTAGCAGAGCATCGTGATGTGGAGACCAAGAGAAGCCCCACCAGAGAACAAGAGGGAATAATCCCGTGGAGGGGAGAGGATGGGGCTTGGGGTCACAAGAGCCTCCTGGGGGTCTCTAGCCCAACCTTTCCCCTATGCCATGCCAGCTGTGAAGCTCCTTCATGCCAGTGCTGCAAGCTTGTGCTTCCCAGTGGCATCCCTGGAGTCAGGTGGGATGGCTTTGGTGGGATGTCAGAGTGTGGAGTTCAAAGAGTGCCTAGAAAGGCACTCCACATCCTGCCCCTTGCAGAGTGCCACTGAAGATGTGGAGAGGGAGGGGGAAAATCCTCCTAAGTGCCTGCAGGTCGATGTCCTTCCAGGAAAAAAACAACAAAAAAGGGGAATAATAGTGTTTGGCTCACGCTAGAGAACAAACAGAAACCCTCCCCAAGTGCCTGAACTGCAGGAGAGGGAGAGGGGAGGGCGTGTTTACCATGGCAGGCTCGGGGGTGATGCAGACTGTCAGAATTATAAAATATTCTGGGAATTGCTAAATGGTACAGACAGTAATTCCACCTCAGAAAGGCTCCCAGGCATGTGGCATGTCAAGCCATGAGGCAGCGCTTGACACCGAGGGAAACTGGGCATGGGTGTAGGAATGAACTGCCCTGGGGTCCCAGTTTAGGGGGGGATTGCTCAAGGGTGTCCTACTGGATGGTCCAAAGCCTGGGCAGGAAGGCTGGGTTGGCATGGAGGGGAAGTCGAGAGAGCTTGATTTCCCTTCCAAGGGGAAACCACATGAAGCCTTCAAAGAGTCTGCAAGAGATGGAAATAGCAAGGAGGGAGCCACGGCTGTCAGTGGCAGGCTAGGAGCTGCTCAGACCTGGCAAGGAAGCAGAAGGAAATGAGAAGGAATGTTGGGTCACTGGGATCAAAAGGAGAAAAGGAATGGCACCCTCTCCCCTCCCTGCTGCCACTGTCCCCATAAGGAGAGCTGAGCCTGCAGGCAGGTGGTGGGTGGGTGGTGGGTGATGTTCAGTGGCTGGGGCAGACCTTGGAAGACGCACTGCACTGGGATACTGGGAAGAAATTGTTCCATGGGAGAGCAGTGAGGCCCTGGCACAGGGTGGGCAGAGGAGCTGTGGCTGCCCTGGTAGTGTCCAAGGCCAGGTTGGAGCACCCTGGGCTGGTGGGAGGTGTCCCTGCCCATGGCAGGTGGTGGGAACTACGTGATTTTTAAGGTCCCTTCCAACCCAGACCATTCTGGGGTTCTGTGAGATAAATTGATCAGGAAGGTGGTTGAGGTTCTTAAAGTCAGAAAAATGGTCCTTGGGACCCTGTGTGAGTAGGGAAGAGGCAAAACACCCTAATCCCCTCCCATGTCACTCCTCGAATGAAGAAGTGCCATGACAATGCCTTTGGCTTTTGGGTAAGTAGCTCCTGGGAGCTTTGAGGAAGGTGGGGAGCTCTGAGAGCTGCCAAAGGCCACGTGGGGGTGGTGGAACCTTCCAGAGAGGCTGCAGGAGGACAGCTCAGCATGCAGAGTGACCCAAGCCTTGGCAGCAACGAGGGGGGATATTAATCCCACTTGGTGGACAATCATGGGTAAACCCCTCATTCAGCCCTTTCTGCTCATGACTGGCACGTTTTAAATGCTGAGTCTCATGTGGCTGAGATATTTGGCACCCCTAAAGGCATCACATCTGTCCCTGTGAGTGTGGGACATCCAGATGTGTGTGTGGCATGTCCAGCCTGGTGTCCTTGGTGGCTGCTCAGGCTCCCAGTGCCGAGGCACAACTTGTCCCCACATCCTCACGCCACTGGTGGTCGTTGTCACTTCTGTTTTGCCCCAGTCTGGCAAAGGATCCTCTAGAAATGGGAGGAAAAGAGGTGGTGGTGTAAACCAGGAATGAAGCTGAGATGGTGCTTGGAAAAGGGGAGTGAGGCAGGACTGGGGGAATTTCTGCTGGAGCTGCCACTTCTGAGGCTGGTTCTGGAGCTCCAAAACACCTGGGAGCAAGCCAACCAGGTGCTGTCCTTACAGGGAAAAAAGCAAAGAACCCTAAAATCAAAGCCAAACCAGCCCTGCCAGGATGCAAAGGCTCCAACATCTGCTGATGGCTGTGGTAGTGGCACGGCGAGAAGGGAGGCACAGGCTGCTGCTGTCACAGGTGCCACTCTGGCTGCTGCTGTCACAGGTGCCACCCTGGCTGCTGGAACCCCCTCCTGGGGCAAACCTTGGGCTCCAGCCACCTCCCAATGTCACCGAATCCCAGGACAGGCAGAGCTGGAAGGGACACAGGAGGATCATCCCCTAGAGTCCCACCCTGTCCCAGGTGATGACACACCCAGGGAATAAGAACTGGAGCAGCACAAGCATCACCTCTGGAATGAGTGGTTTCTGTTCCACCAGGAGTTTGGAAGCCTCCCCTCGATCTGCTCCCCCTTTGTCAGATCAAATCCTGCTCGGGCAGTCTGACCTTGTTGAACTGCCATTCCCCTCGAGCAACCAAACCACTAATGATGGCCATGGGGTTATTTCTGGACGTGGAGTTCCTGTTCCCTGGCTTGTTGTCAGTTTTTCTTGAGTGGCTCTGGCCATGGGGATCTGCAGGGTGGCTTCTGTCTGGATTTGATAATGGGGACCAAATTGAGACGCTCAAAATATCAGTGTGGTTGGCTGCTTGATTCAACAGACTGCTGAAAGAGCTTCTCTTAGGGTCAGATTTTGGAATTTGAGTCAAAGTAAGGGCTTGCCTTTCAAATATAGTTGTGATAGGGGGTGAAAAGTAACACAGAGCAACAGGCACAGAGAAAGAAAAGCCCAAAATATTCAGCAAATTTGGAGCCAATCATGTGCTGGCTGCAGAATTATTTTCTTGCTTGCTAAAAATCTAAAAAGACTCAACCCTCTTGTTTGGTTTTGGCAATGAGGGTGCAGACTGGGCTTGCTCCCTGGGAGCCTGGCAGGTCTGAATCCCACAGACATGCTTCCTAAAAGGGTTTCTCTTGACAAGGAGAGCTGTGGTGATGTGGAGAGCCCAGAGGAGAGGTGGGCTATGCTCACGTCACAGATCTGAGGCACAGGATCCATTTGAGAAGTGCTGGAAGGGAAAAAGGGATGGGATGGTGGGAGAAGGAGGGTGAGCCCTTGCGCCCAGCTGAGGAGCTGGGCTGTGCTGTGCCCAGGCTGGCTCCCATCACTCAGGGGGGACTGATCTCAGCTAGAAGGTTTCAATACCCCTTTCCTGTCCAACTGTGCTGCTTGGGCTCATTTCTGAACTTCCTTCTCCACCTCCTTTGCTGCGTCTCAGATGTTCACACCCAGGAAATGGGTGCTTGCATAACTGAGGCTGTTGCAACTCCAGCGTTCAGTGGGAACTTTGGCTTCCAGTTCTTTGGGTTTATTTCTTTATTTATTTAAAGGTGTGTTCTGCAGCCTCTGCCGTGCGTCCAAACCTCTGGAAATGATGTGCTGCTAATTCCTAGGCTGAGCCAAACAGCCCCCTTCCCTTCAGCCCGCAGCTCTGTGTAGCCTGGGGAGCTTTTTGGCCAGGGCAGACAGAGCATTTTGGGCACAAATACGAAGCGATGACACGGAGCTGCGCTGCTCCAGGTTTGTTTCGTGAATTCCCTCGTTTCATTTGGGCCATCAGCACTGTCTAAACACCTCCTGTGGGAGCCCAGTGCTCATTTCAGGATCACTTACTGGGATTCATACGAGAAAACTAAGGATCAGCTCGCTGTGTTTTCGGTAATACTCAGGGAATTCTCTTTCCACGTTCCCAGGATTCCAGGATGGGGGTTTGGAGGATGCAAGGGGAGGCTGTGAATGGATGGCATCCTGCAGGAGAAACCCCTGAGCGCTCCCTGGAGGAGCCTGGGCTGATCCCTCTGATACAAACAAACACCGTCACTGCACCCCCATCCTGAGCCGATCCGGAGTGCCAACCCTGCAGGCTGGAGGGTCAGGGGGCTCTGCTTCCACCTCTTGGTGAGCAGGAGAACAACCACAGAGCCGCAGCTCCGCCAGCAGATGCTCACCTGGCCACGGAGAGAAGGGGGACACAGAGCCCCGAAACCAAGGGCCATCTTTGTACCCCTTCGGTGCTTCATGGGTGGAAAATGCCACAGCTCCTTCTCTCCTTGGCATGATAGACTCTGGTGATGGGGAGGTTGCCTGAGTCCCTCTCAGAGCTCCCAGGCTGGGATTTACTGCTGCCTGCCCAAGTGGGATTGGCAGGTTATAGGGGAAGATGTCATTTGCCTGTGGCTTAAGGGAAAGAAGAAATGCCCTGTGGCCTGAACAATGGACACACTGTGGGAGGCACAGGGAGCCACCAGGCAGGACACCCTGTGCTCCAGAGTTAGCACGGGGGGCATCAGTGCTCTTCTGGTGGAGACCTGGCGTTGTCTGATGGAGACACAGGGAGGGTTTGAGGGATGCTGTCCCCATCTGCCACCAGGCTGCCAGTGTGGTCCCCTCCTGAATCCCCTCTGACCCAGGGAGCAGAGAAAAAACTGATTTAGAGAATGGAATGATGAAGTGAAAGGTTGGTTAAAGAAATCTGTAAAGTGACTTACACATACAGGAGTTTACCTGAGTTAGTGACCTAAAATGCACTAAGGTAAAGATCCTCATTTGTGCCAGGTTCCTTCTATTCTGCGCTGGGGCAGTTTGGTCTCAGGGACACCTCCCACCAGCCCAGGGTGCTCCAAGCCCCGTCCAGCCTGGCCTTGGACACTCCCAGGGATCCAGGGGCAGCCACAGCTTCTCTGCCCAACTTGTGCCAGGGCCTGCCCACCCTCCCAAGGAAGGATTCCTTCCCAGTATCCCATCCATCCCTGCCCTCTGGCACTGGGAACCCATTCCCCTTGTCCTGTCCCTCCATCCCTTGTCAATAGTCTCTCCCCATCTTCCTTGTGGGCTCCCTTCACACACTGGGGGCCACAGTCGGGTCACCCTTCAGCCTTCTCTTTTCCCAGGCTGGACAATTCCAATTCTCTCGGCTTCCTTTGGAAAAACATGAGTGAAGAAAATGACACGTCATCTTGAGATTCCCCCATGTCCAAGGGCAGAAGCTTTGGAGATTCCAGAGCTTTGAGTTGCCTTGAGTTTCCTGAGGTCTCAAATTCCCAGCTGCCTCCAGTGGTTCGGACTTCCCTTTGGCGTGTGACACCCCAGCTCTCTGGGGACGGTGTCGCAATGTCCTCTGGGCTGGGGGAGAAGAGAGCCCTGGGAACACGCATGGTTGGGCAAGTTCAACCAGGTTTGCCTTGGCTGGAGCTTGGCTTCCTTCCTTGCACAAAGCCAGAGGTTTGTGGGCTCTGAGAACGTGGCAGGGACCCAGTTTGGCACATGGGAATGAGAAGGGCACGTCCCAACTCCAGAGATGAAGGCGGAAGGAAAGCCTGGTTTATTTCCTTTCCTCCGAAGCACTTTTTATTTCTGGTTGCTGAGAGGGATTCCATAGCTGTGAGCACATGGGGGACATTCCTGGGGCCCAGTGGAGAGTTGGGGTCTGGACCTGTGGCATCTGGGCAATGGAGATCTTCTGGTGGCCACATTTTGGGTGTTTTAATGCCAGGAGCAGAGGCAATGGAGGTTGGTTGTGGTCTTCATCCCTGCCAGCCTGTGATGACCTGGGCTCTTCCGCCACGGGCTCTTCTTTGTTTCCCAGGTGTTGGACACACTCGGGGTGGTGTTTCCAAGCCCTGTGGGCTGGGTGTTTCCTTCTGACAGCATGACAGCAGCCTGGTGTGACTCCTGGTTTCCAGGAGCAGAGGCTTTCGAACCAACCCTCAGAAGTCCCCAAATCAGTTGTCAGATGGAGCCTCCATGCCTTGCTTGTTGCTGTGGTGCCAGCTGTGAAAGCAAAGTTGTCACGGGGGGGGGAAAACGCCGTTGGGTCTGCTGGGAATGACAAACAATGCTGGCAAAGGGGAAGCCAACGAGGCTGAAATCACAATGCTGGTGTTTCGAGTTGCCTTCGCCAAGGGTTCCCTTGCAGATGGAGGGTCCTGCAGGGTTTGGATGGAGGGTAGTCCTGGTCTCAGATGGTCCTCTGCTGGCCATATCAACACAGACACGCTCAGAGACCCTGTCACAGACACTCTGGCTTGAATTGCAAACAAGACATTTATAGGCTTCTTTTTCAGCTGCAAATTGAGTTTCTTCTGTCTTGTCAGCGGCTTCTGGACGGCCACTGTGGGAGGATCCTGCTGGTGAGACAGAGAGGCTGCAGAAAGAACAGGAATGAACGTCTGCAGCTGAAGGGCTGGAGTGAGACTGGAAAAGTTTGCCTTGGGAGGGAGCCAGGTCCTGCTGAGGTCTGCAGGAGTTTTGCTCTTGGCCTCCGGTGGGGCCAAGCCTTCACCCTTGGAGAGCGTGTCCTGAGGAAGAATGCAGCCTGAAAGAATTCTCAAAACTTGTGCTGTCTGACTCACATCCAAGCAGCTTCTTCGGAGACCGAGGGGCTTTGTGTCTCGGGTTGACTCGGGCTGCTCCCCTTGGCATCTCCCAAGGAGGAGCTCCCAAGGAAGGGCCAAGCCCAAGGGAGGATCAGATGGGAACAGGCCTGAGTCCTGGTTCCTAAACCAGCATGTTCTTCCATCCTGTGAGGGTAGGACTCGTCTGGTGCGTGCTAAAGCTGTGCCTTTTGGGAGGGAGATGTGCCCTGGGGCCTCAGCACATGGCACAGCCACCCCATGGTCATGGCCAGGATCTGGAGCTTTTTGGGGGATCCTTCCCTCCCCCCTGCTAGTGTCCTCTCAAGCAGCTTTTGGAAAGAGAAAAGAGAGCAATGGTAACAAGCAGGTGGGTTGTTGCTCTTCTAGGATGATGTTCCCCTCTTTATTCAGGACACAGTGACAGGAACAGCAGCTTGTCCCATTCCCAGCCCCAAACCCCTGGGGACACAAGGCTGGGCTGTCCCTTTGGTTTTAAGACCTGCTGTAGAATCCCACACAAGCAGGAGATAATTTAAGGTTTGCCCCCTGAAGTCAATTGGTTCCACAGCAGAACCATGAGAAATGAATTTCTTTTTTTTTTACTCAGGTAGGGGGTGAAATCATTGGAACAGGTTCCTTTTGGAAAAGAAAACCTTGACAACTGTCTAAGAAACAGATTTAAAAGGTAGAGGTTCTGTTGCTCTTGAAGCTGCCCAGCCTGGAGTGCATCATTTAGACTTGAAAAAGAAATTAACCTGTGAATCAGTGACTGTAATAAGGGACTATCAAGCACCTCTAAATCTCTGCTGAGCTGGGCTCTCTAAAAACTAGGGTGCTGTGGGGAAGAATAAGAAGAATAAAAGGAAATCTGAGAATTATTATTACTATTTTTAATGTTCAGAAAAAGCATTCCTTTCTGCAGGGAGAACTTGCATTTTCCCTGCTCTAAACTAAAGCCACGCTGTGGTCCTGCCTCAGGCTGTCCAGTTCAACTAAAGGGAGGGCCACAAGGATGGACCATTTGGAATTCTGTGCAGAAGGAGCGTGCCAGGGCAGTTTGACGTGGAAGGGCACCCTTTGGGTGTATTTCTGAACACTGGGCAGTCCACAGGGGGCTTTTATTTTAATTATTATTTTTGTGATGAGCTGACTGCAGCTCCTCAGAGCTTTTGCTGCGTGTTCCATTCCTGGTTGCTTCATTCCTGTTTCATTGCAGCCTGAAAGGGAACGCTGGCATGTGGCATTTGTCCCTGGGGGCAGCCTGTGAGCAGCACCAAAACCAGCTCTGTGCTGAGCAAAACACCTTTTCTTTGGGGTTTGGGGTTTTATTTCAGTGTTGATCCCTGGCTGGTTTCATTCTCACCTTGCCTTCCCTCAGCCCCGCAGGGTCAGTGATGGGCTCTGCTGTGCCTGCTGATTTCCCTGGAGTTTTTGGGGCTGGAATTGCAGCTGGGAGCTGATCCCTCTGGGTCAGTGGTCTCCAAACCTTTCTGCTCCTTCATCTCTTGGATAAAGCTGTTTATAAATGACATCCATGTGCTGCTGCTGTTCTATATCCCTTCCTGCTGCCCCTGGATCTCGTGCCTCCGCTTTGGAATCCCTGCTGGAAGCATGAGGGGAGCCAGGAGGCTGATGGCACAAGCTTGACCCCATCTGGTCTTTATCAAGGCCCAGTAAGGTCATCCTCCCCTTCCCAGTTTGTTCTTTTTTGTTTTGAGAGGCCTGATTCCTGTGACTCCAAAGCACAGGGTGGGAAGGTTCCCATTTGGTTGGAATTTGCAGAAATTTGCCTCCTTTGCCGGGCAAAGGGATGAATTTCCAGCATATGTAGAATTTCTCTCCTTAGGTTGTGTGCCCAGATGTCCCAGTCCCAACCCTGGCCGTGCTGATGCATCCACAGGGAAACAAAGCAGCTCTTTTGCTTTAGGAAATGTTGGAAACATCCATATATTTTTTTTCTTTTTAAGTGTGGTGCTGTTGGATCGACAGCTGGACTTGATGATCTTAAAGCTCTTTTCCAGTCCTAACCATTGTGTGGTTCTCTACTTTTTGGGTGGGAGTTTTCATGCCACAGGCAAGATCAACCCCCCCTCCCCTCCCCAAAGGCTCTCAGTGCTCTGTGCAGGCTCCACGAGGAGATGGCTCTTGGTGGGCTTTTTCCAACGAGGACAAACCTGGAATTGGCATGCTAAGTCTGGTCCTGCATTTAGAAAGGAAAACAAACCCTTTGGTGGTCTCCAAATCTGCCCTTGCTGAAGGCAGAGCTTTGCTCTTCAGCCCTGGCTCTCCGAGGAAGGGACAGCAGTGACGAGCTGGGGACAATTGGAGAAGCTCAGAAACTGTCCTACGAGATCAGGAGGCTGCAAAAATGGGCTGCAGTGACTTTCTCTCCCAGTGCTGAGAACTAGACCAGCCTTTATTTTTGGCAAGGGGGGGGGGGGGGGGGGAAATAAATCGCCTTTG
>JAWMRB010000168.1:3012540-3041201 GCA_035584715.1 Xiphorhynchus erythropygius | reverse complement strand
AGGGAGCTGCTGGAGAGGCCAGAGGAGGCACCAGCATGGTCAGAGGATGGAGCAGCTCTGCTGGGAGGGAAGGCTGGGACAGCTGGGATTGTCCAACCTGGAGAAGGCTCTGCAGAGACCTGAGAGCCCCTTCCAGTGCCTAAAGGGGCTCCAAGACAGCTGGAGAAGGACTTTGGACAAGCATCTGGAGGGACAGGACTGCACATTTTCCTTGTCATTAAACCTTTGCCCAGGTTTTTGGCCAGAGCTCAGGGGGGATTTGCTCCAGTGCAGGCAGTGCAGGTGTTCTTCTGACACGGGAAATCAGAGAGGTGTTCCCTTGGGAAGAGGGATGGAATGGGGAAGGCGACGGGCACGAGTGAGTTCTGCTTTGCACCCTGATTCAAGCTGAGCATTTCCTGATGAAGCCCAGAGGTGAGAGAATGAAAGATGGAAAAGCACAACCCCCCCAAGCCATTCTGTTTGAGAACACTCACGTTCTCAGGTTCCTGAGCAGGAGAACTCCAGGCTCTCTCAGAATCCCATCATTCCCGAGCTGACCTGGTGAGCAATATCAGCAGGCTAAAACTGCTCTCACCAAAACGCTGATTGAGCAAAGAAACCTGTGCCATTTGCAACGTGTCTGTGGTCTCTTTTGGCAGCAGCAAAGGGTCTTCTGGTGATTCACTTGCTGCCCTTTGGCTCCCCTTCAGAGGGGAGGGTTTCGGAATGACTCAGGGCCCTGTGCTAACGAATGGGAAACTGTACCCGCTCTGAGAGAGCCTGGCAGGTTTGCCCCCTCTGAACCCAGAAGAGACAGCGAGCAGAGGACTTAGAAACCAGAGCTCAGCACTCCTTCTGCTCCCCACTTCAGGCCAGTTCTGCTCCAGTTTTGGGAGACTCCTTGTTTTAGCCATCCTGCTGATGGCTGATGCTAACAAAGACATGAGGAAACCATCTCAGCTCCTCCCTGGGAGCAGACGAGTGGGTTTAATTCTGATGATATGGTGCTCTTAACCTTTACCCAAACATCATAAAGATGTTTTCCCAATAGCAGAACCTTTCTTTTCTAATCCAGCTCCTACAGGGAGGGCAGAGGCTTTGGTGCAAAGTGCTTGGGGCCATGGGCATGATCTGGCAGAGATGGGACAAGATGGAGTGAGAGGGCTCAACCATCAAAGATCTGTTGTCCCTATAAATGCTCTTCCCTCCCCTCCCTCAATTCTTTCCCTCCACAGGTTGCACTGGAGCCATGTCCTGGTGGGCAGTGACAGGGAAGAGTGGCTTTGGAAAGGAGTCCTGGCTTTCTCCAGGAGCCCTGGCTTTGTCCCATGCAGAACCACTGGGACAGCCTCCCTAGCCCCTGTATTTTCCACTGAGGGCAGTTTGGCTCCTTTTTCTCCACTGTTCCACTCAGTGTCCACCTTTGTTTGCTCCGTGAAGCCTCCTTGGCCAAATAAGTATCTTTATTAATACTTGTCAGCAAAAACATAAACAGATACCGAGTTCCATGCACAAGCTCAGCTCTGGTTCTTTGACCTTCAGTTTCTATTGACAACAGCAAAGGAAACAATTTCTGTGCTGATTTCAGCCCCAGATAAACAGGACCATGAGAAGGAGCTTGAAGTTATTTCAGGAGAGACCTCAAGCCATCCAAACTGGCAGCTGAACTCAAAGAACTGATGCCAGTGGTGTGAGAGTTCTTCCTTGCAAAATGCTCCTCTTTGCTCCTCTTGCAGGCAGAGATGGGTTGGATTTGTATGGATCTGTCCACTGGTGGAGACGGGAGCTAAAGGGAGTTTCAGATGGGCATCTTCCCTCCTGGCCAGCAGCTCCCTTTAGGAGTGGGAATCCTTCCCTGGGAGGGTGGGCAGGGCCTGGCATAGGTTGGGCAGAGAAGCTGTGGCTGCCCCTGGATCCCTAGGAGTGTCCAAGGCCAGGTTGGATGGGGCTTGGGGCACCCTGGGCTGGTGGAAGCTGCCCCTGCCCATGGCAGGGGGTGGCACTGGATGATCTTTAAAGTCCCTTCCAACCCGAACCATTCTGGGATTCTATGGCTCTATAAGGTATATATGGCTCTATAAGGTATATATATGGCTCTATAAGGTGTATATATATGGCTCTATAAGGTGTATATATATGGCTCTATAAGGTATACATATGGCTCTCAACCCAATCAAGTAAATATTTTTAGTTGGTATCTTTAAACAGAAATCTCCAGCTTGTGGATTCCTGAGAAACTGACAGGCCTTCTCTACCTCACCAACTTGCCTTAGCTGCACATGTGGGTGAGTTTGCAGGATGGCAGCCTGAATCCCTGGCAGAGTGCACAGGAGTGGCAGCTCTCTGTACCACACCCAGACAGTGCCCTCTGCCAGGCCAGCTCTCAGCCTGCACCAGAAACCTCATGAGGGAGGGTTTGGACTCTGGAGGTTCTAAGGCTCTAAGGCCGGGTCCTTCAGCAGGTAAGTGCAAATCACCTGTCCAAACACCCAGCAAGCCACCACCCTTGTGCTGGCCAGTGCTGGGGTCACCTTTCTGACCCAGGACGGCACTTCCCAGTTTACAGTTTGAATCTGTGCCGTGGGACTTGTTGAATTCCCTGCCACCCCAAGACAGCAAGGTTTGCCACACTGCCCACATTCCCTACAGCAAACAGCCTCTTCTATCGCTGGAAAGGAAAATAAAAGGTTTGAGGGAGCTGGAAGCTCAGAGCTCATCTGCCCATAGAGAACCCAGTCCCTGCGAGCCCTTGCCCTCTACCAACCCATCCTAAAAGGGACTAATCCCTCCCAGTGATGGGAACATTTCTGCTCCCACTCCCTCCCAACCTGTCCCTCTGGAGAACACAGTGACTTGCCCAGAGAAGCTGTGGCTGCCCCTGGATCCCTGGGAGTGTCCAAGGCCAGGTTGGACGGGGTTTGGAGCACTCTGGGCTGGTGGAAAGTGTGAATGAGATGGTCTCTAAGGTCCTTTCCAACCCACACCGGTCTGTGAATCTGTGATTTTATCATCCATGAAGAGTAAAAAACTAAACCCCTGGATCTCATGGCTTCATAACCAGGCAGGGCAATGGCAATAATTCACAAGCAGTCCGAAGAAACCTCAGACATCAAAGAACCTGCAGCAAAAGTGAATGCTTTTGATACCTGTGCAAAAAGCCCTGGGTTTTGTATAACTCCTGCTAAGGAAAAGGGGCATGTCTCAGTTCATCATTCTTCAGGCTGACCCGGGGAGGGCTGACCAGGCGGGCAGTTCTGATGTAGTCGGGGTGTTGTGGGAGCCACCCTGACCTTTGGGGAGCTGCGAACTGGCCGGCACTCCCATCCTCCCCCACAGGCTGGGACGGCTGTAAACAACCCCACCATAAAGACACAATTGTAATATCCAATTTATTTCCCAGTAAAACCCAGCCTGGCATGGGCCTAGGTTGGGCACGCAAAGCCCACCCGTGTCCTCGGGCCACGACCCGGGCACTGGACCCGCAGGAGCACCGTGGGCAAACAGCACCTCTGGAGCTCTCCCTGTGCCCCTTGGGCAGGGTCTGGCCCCACCATCTCCAGGAGGTGAAAACAACAGCCCCACTCCCTCTTCTCCTCTCAGCAGCTCTTCCCACCTCTGATTTTCCCCCGGGTGCAGGAGGAGGGCAGGAAGTCTCTGACACGTGTGGTTGGATTTCAGCTTGAGCAGCATCCAGAAAGGACCACCAAATATTAGTAAACAGAGCAGGAAAGATTTCCGTGGTTGGCAATCCCTCTGCTTTTCCATGGCAGGGATCTCCAGTGGCTTTTCCACTAGAGGAAAAGACCCTGCAGGGTCAATTAGCTGGAGTAAGAGCAGCTCCTGGACCACCTTCACATCCTGATGTTCAGGCTCAGGTCTCTGGGTGTTGCAGCTCCTGACTCTGTGCGTGGAGTTGAGTCCTGCAGCTCTTGGACATGCCAGGGGGATTTACAAGACCCTGCTGCCATGTCCATCATCTCTGCTGTGTCCAGCATCTCTGCCATGTCCAGCATCTCTGCCGTGTCCAGCATCTCTGCCATGATCCAGGCTGAAAAGGAAAGGATCAAGATGGTTGGCCTATTTGGCTTCTGAAAAGAAGATTATGAAGCAGTTTCCTTGCTGGAATTATCGTGCTCTCATGGTTTTGGAAGGAAGGCCTCATTTTGCACCCCGTGCCTCCCACTGCAGGTGCTGATGGATTTTGATGAGGATGGAGGTGCCACCAGCACCAAGAAGAGCATTTGTGAGGATGAGGGTCAAAAATGAGCTCTGTGAAGGGAAGATGATTTCCAGTTTCTGAGACAATCCACATCCACCAGTAACCCTGTCAGAAAACAAGGAGGGAAAGGAAACAGAATTAGTCTGTTTTCATGTTGAAGCCATATGATCTGACAGCTCATGTGACCAAGTCCCCGTGACTACATGAGTCATCCCAAAGAAACACACCTCTCTGGGGATGCTGGAGGTGACACCGTGACACCCACAATATGCTTTGCCACTGGTGGTTTTCAGTGATGCCACCAACACTGCCTACAACAATGAACAAGTGGCATGTCCATTTGGGAACGGGGCTCTCCAGGGAGATGTCACCTTCTGCCCTCGCTCTTTCAGCCTCCCTCCTACACCTTTATCCTAGTTTTTCTGGTTTGCAAAGATAAGGGGTTTTGTGCATGGAGAAACTACTTGGAAACCCAACTTTCTCCCACAAAACACAACTTTCCTCCTGTCTCCTGCTTAGGAGACCGACTCCCACCCTGCAGGATGCCCCCAACATGGCACTGCCCCCGTGGCCATCCTGCCCACCCTGTGCCAGTGGCTTGTGCCTTTCCCTGCTGTCTGTGGTCTCTTCCTGGTTTTTTCAAAACATGAATAAAGGGAAGAAATGCAGCTCCTGAAGGCTCAGCTGTGCCCAAAAGGTGACACTGCTCCCAAGGTTTTATTCCAATAGCCTGTGGAGCCGTCAGTCCACTGAGGAGGGGTTGGACCAAGTGCTGTAATAAAAGAAATTAAAGGGGAAAGCCCCCTCTCCTCCATCACCTCTGGGGGTGCAATGCCATCTCACACATGACTGGGGGTTGTGTGACATCCCAGTGGCTCCAGTGCCCATCCCACCAGCACCCAGTGGGGCAGGACCTCTGCCAGAGTCACATCCTTGCAGGGAGTGTTGGGGCGGTTGTTTCCATTCGCACTGCAAAAGGTGTCATCCTGTGATCCCAGGTCTCAAGGTGAGATGAGGAGCAATTCCCACAAAGCAGGATTAGACCGTAAATTTTCCTTCTGTGGCTCTTTGCAACACAGTGAAATGCCCACAGGATTTCCCAGCCCTACATGCCCAGCCCTGGAGACGCCCAAGGCAGGACTGGCCGTGGCACTCAGTGACAAGGTGGGCATCGGGCATGGGGGGGCTGGATGATCCTGGAGGGCTTTTCCAGCCTAAATCATTCTGTGATTCCACAAATCACCCACCACAAGCATCCCGAGGAGATTCCTTGTGCAGCCTCCAGCACAGCTGGGAAGTTGCAGCCCAGATTTCCAGGGGTTTTGCCTGCAGAGCAGGGGGCACACCCCTCCTGCAGGGCTCTCCCTGCCCCCTGAAAGCCCTAAGCGTGCTGGTGAGTTTTTAGTGAGGTTTCCGAATCCTTTCTGCCCTCCCACTCCGCATGTCAGGCGGGCTGGGCTGTGCCGAGCCTGGATCTGCTGCCTGCAATGGCCAACTGGGAATAAGAGTTCCTTCTCTGGAGCAGATGTGTAGCTCAAAGTTCACCACAAGTGCACTCACATCGAGAGCACAGCGTGTATTGTTCTGCAAGAAGGCGAAGCTCAGCCCTTCAAAAGACTCTGGAACAACTAATTTCATTATTCAAAGAATAAAGTGAGGGAGAGAGAGCCAAAATTAACCCTCTGGCTGCTCCCTGGGAGCAGGGAGTTCTTCAGTGTCCTGGAGCTCAGCCCCTGTGCTCACAGATGGAGCAGAGAATCTGCCTTCCAGTGCCCTGTCTCTGTTTTTCTCCCTAGTTTAGGGGTTGAATATCTTATTCCTTTCAAAAACTGAGTGAGTGGAGTGACGCCAGGCTGAGCACCCCCACACCGAGTCCTCTGTGAGTCCATTGCAGCAGTGAAGAAGGCGCGGGAATTTCACCTCCAGGGAAAGCGAAAAGCAACAAATCATGTGATTTATTTTTTTATTTTTAAATTATCTGTATAGAAATAGATTGTTCTCTTACTCTCCCATTAATCCAGCATGACCAGACCCTGCTCAGATGCTGACCCTGGCCTTTGGAATTGTTCATGATTGCAATCACAGAGCCCTTGGCTCTGCTGTTCCTGCAGCCACGCTCCAGCAACACGCCAGGAAATGGGGAGAGGAAGGTTCAGCTCCTGGTGGTTTCCCCGGCGAAACCTCCATAGGTTTTGTAGGACAAGGCCCACTTGGTTTCACCTTGCTCACAAGGCAATGCCAGCAGCAAGGGGAAAACCTTTCTCCTGCTGCACACCCCATGCAGCACTTGGCCACGTGGCTGGGGTGGGAATTATTCCCGAAATTCCCCCCTGCCTGACCAGATTCCCCTCTGCAGAGCTGAGCTGCTCGCTCAGCATCAATCCAGCCCTTCCATTGCTGTTTCAATTTCCACTTCCAGCACACGGTCCTGGGGGTACAACTGTGAGGAGCTCCTTTAGCTGGAGGAACAGACAGGAACCATCTCCAGCCACATTTGGGGCAGGAAAGCCAGTCTTGTTCCCAGAAAAACCCCGAGCTGTGTGTCCTGCTCAAACATCCTTTGGCAAGGGCCGGGGGACTGGCTGGAACACTGGGCTGTGGTTTCTCTGGACTCGCTCCAGCCCTGCTGTGTTTGTGGTTTGCATTCCCCAGCTGCCCTCCCGAACTGCCTTTCCAATGGGAGGAAAGTGGGATTTGCAGTGCTCAGGTGTGCTGAGGGAGGCAGCAAACCCCAAAGGACCTGCTGAGAGATCACCCAGGCTTTGGAGCCCCACTGCTCCAGCCCTCCCTACAGAGATCACCGCCCGTGCGATGCCCGATGCCACAACACATCTGCGAGCAGCCTGGGAATAGAAATCCCTTTGTCCCGGAGCCTTTCCCGAGCCTCCCTTGCTGCCCTGATGGACGGGCGTGCTCCCCTCACACCAAACGCAGCTTTTGGGGATGCTGAGCCGGGATTTTCCGTGCCCTGCAACGGTGGCAGAGCAAGAATGGCCGAGCCCCTCCTCTGCTCCCAGCTCATCCCCTTTCCCCTGCTCCGGGCGAGCAAAGCAGCTCGGCGGACAGAGGCTGGAAAGGCAGAGAGGGCTGTCAAATCGCGCTGCGAGCATCCCTTGCAAAGCCCGAAATGCGCCGGGGGAAAACCCATCAGCTCTTCCTCGCCAGCTTAGAGCCCTTGGCGTGGGGGAGCATCCCGGGGAAGGGATGAGCGGGGCCGATAGCGCTGGGAAAGGAAGGATGTTTGGGCGGGGCGCAGGTGGGCGAGGAGCCCTGAGCCGGGGAGATGAAGTGTCACGCCAGGCTGTGGCTCACCGCAGCGGAACGGGCTCGTTTGGCACAGCACGGAGGGTTCTGCTCACCCATGCGGCCCTGGTTGGGGTTAAACATCCTCGAAGCCCCGGCATGAACCGCTGTGCCCAGATGTGCCCAGATGTGCGGAGCGAGTGGGACAGCGCGGTGCGCAAGGACCCGTTTTGGGGTTTTTTTTGGAGCGCTTGGATACGGTGATGCTCGGCTGCTGCGGGAAAGAAAGAGCGGAAGGACAGAAATCACGAGGCTTTTCAAGGATCTCAGCACCTCAGCCAACCAGCCTGACCTGCACCCCCTTCCTTCACTGCACGCAAAGTCTCCCCCCCTGGATTCAGCAATAACTCTCTGGGAGGTTATTTCCCGCCTGTTTCCATTCCTTCCCCCCCAGAGGAGAAGCTTTTCTTGGCTCTGAAATGAGAACCAGTTTCACTGCCCTGGTGGGGCTTTGTCTTCTGCAGCCCCTGGAGGCGCTGGCCCGGGTGTCACCGCTGGCTGAGCCCGAAGGTGCCACCTGCCCGTGGGAATGAAGCCGAAATCCTGAGGAGGCTGATGGTGAGCCGGGCAGAGCAGGGGACAGCAGAAGGCTCCGGGATTTCAGGGCTTCAGCTCTGCCCTGCAAAGCCGCTTAGGGGCGGCACATCTGAGCCAGAGACTGGATTAGAGGCAAACCCGCCTCTGGCTCCGGAGAAATCTCTCCCCAGTGGCTCAGGGTGCTCGCTGGGCAGCTCAGAGAGTACCCTCGTCCCTCCAGGAGAGAGCTTGGGCTCCTGGTGCCAGCAGCAGCCTCCTTGTGGGTGGCACCTGCCATTTGGAGCTGGTGACACTGGATTTTGGAGCTGGTGACGCTGGATTTTGCCCAGGCACCCAGGGCTGAGCTGCAGCTGGGGCTGGGAGCGATGGCCCAGACACGACTGGTTTGGGGGGTGTGGGGTCAGGGTCCTCTTCTCTGCATGAACTACAGGAGGAACTCGTCTCGTGCTGGTGCCGCTGCTCAACGACGTCTGCTCTCCATCTGGGGCCGTCCCAGCACTATGTTGTCCCTCCATCAAGAAGAATGTGGTTGTGGTGGAGGATGGGGATGCCCCACCTAGCCTGGACATGACCCCAGGCCACTTGTTTTAGCTGTGGTGGTGGCCCTGCTGGGAGCAGGGTGGCACCAGAGACCTCCACACCTTCCTCCTTGGCCACACGTGCCTTCTAGGAGAGCCCAGTCTGATGTTGCTGGCAGGTTCCAACCCTAGGGAATCCTGGGCTCTGGGATCTGTGAGAGTTATCCCAACCAGCAGCCACCCTTGGATGGATGGGCTCCTTGCAGGGCCCTGTGTCTTCCTTTGACACTTGTGCTCTCTTTTATCTGCTTTACAGCACTTTGATTCCATCTCAGGGATCTGCAAGCAGGGTCAGGTGCCTGGCTGGGTAGAGACATGGCAGGGTTGGATGCTGGCCCACAGGGCCCTAAATTCATGCCAGAGGGATGCCCCTCAGGAGGGGGTGTGCCATGACTTCAAGCCCCTCTCTGCCAGGGCCTCCTCCAAAAGGCAACATGGCATGGGATGTGACAGGTCCATCTCATCACCCACGACGCAGTGACAATGGCACGGGCACAATGTGGGACGGGAAAAAGAAGGGTTGCTGTTCCAGACATAAAGGTGCAGTGAAATGCCCCGAGAGCAGGAAAAGGCATCCCCTCTGTGGCCACAGCAGAGACTGGTCTGGTTGATTTCCTGGGATTTCCCCCAGGATGGGCGTGATTTCCCATTCACAGGCTGTTCCATCCATTGCAGCCACGACCTCCTTGTTCCCATATTCCCTGATCACACTGCATGAGCTGCCACGTGCCAGCCCTGCCAAGGGATGCTCACTTGGAGCAAGTTACCACAACTGGGAGCTAAAAGGCTTGGAGCACTGGTGACCTTGGCTCTGCTTGTGCTGAGGAAGACAATGACCTCGTGGTCTGGGAGCTGAATCCAACGCCCTAAGTCAAGTCCAGCATTAGCTGTGGTGTAGATGAGATCAGAGCCAGCCATCACCCTTGTCTGGGAACCAGGAGATAGTGGCTGTAATGGCTGGATCTGCCAGTTAGCTGAAAATCACGTCCAACCAGGGGAAATCCCAGGAAATCAAGCAGCCAAGCCTCCTCTGCTGGCACCCTTTAGGAGACAGTGGCCTCTTTGAATTATTCCCCCTCGTTACCCACCTTGTGGGAAAGATAATGCCGTGTCTCCTTGGCCCAGCTAGAGAATGAGAGATGCCACAGAGACCCTCATGGGCCCAGTGCCCACAAATCCATCCCAGCGTTTGGTTGCTCTGAACACAGGAGGTCACAGTTTGGACAAAGGCAGAGGTGTAAAAATAAAAAAGAAAGTGTCCAAATTGTGCTCCTCTGATGGTTAAAATTCTGTCTGCTGGATTTTGTTATTTTAGTGCTGTGGTAGAGAGGGACTAAACTTGCAACACATGGTTTAAGAGGAAGGGCGAGTTAAAATCGGATTTAGAATAAATAAATGATTTCTTCGTTCATTTTTGAGTCATTTCAGAACTGCCTCCACAGAAACACAGTTTAGTAGCTTGGAAATACTTGAAAGCCTGGCAGGGAGTATTTTCAACACAATTAGACTTGCTGTTTATTTTTAAGTATTTCAAATCAAATTCCTTGTTCATTCACTCGCATGTGTATTTACACCCTCCCCTGGACCCATCCTGCTATTTCTGCACCTGTTCTGCCAAAATAAAGTATCAAACTGTCTAAAACTCCCCTCATTTTCAGCCTGGCTGTTTACTTTAAGTGAGTTTTTATGGTGGTGATGAGGTAACCCCAAGCCTGAAATTCCAGCACAGTTTTCTTATGAACACACTTGCCCAGACCACTTTGCTTTGAGAAATTCCCTTCCCTCCTTCCTCTTGGTGTTGGCCGGGCAAATCCCAGCACCTGGAAGGGTAAAAGGGCTGCCCCTTCTCAGGGCACCCAGACCAGCCATGAGGAGCCTGTGACTCAAACCTGGCCCATACTGAACCATTCCAAACCCCCCACTCTCCTGGCCACTCTGCTTTGCTGTGGTTACAGCCCAGATGTCAGTGCTGATTGCCAAAATGACTCTGGGACAGCAGCCCTGGTGCCCATGTGGGTGTAGAAAGCTCTGGGATCTCCTCTGCAAGTTCCTTCTGTTGCTTCCCAGGCTCCAAATGCTCAGAGAAACAGAATTCCAGGATGGTTTGGCTTGGAAGGGACCATAAAATCCTGCAGGTCCATCCCCCTGCCATGGCAGGGACACCTCCCACCAGCCCAGTGTGCTCCAAGCCCTGTCCAGCCTGGCCTGGGACACTGCCAGGGATCCAGGGGCAGCCACAGCTTCTCTGCCCAACCTGTGACAGGGAAAAATTCCCTCTTAACATCTCATCTAAACCTCCTCAGTCAGTGTGAAGTCACTCCCCTTGTCCCCTCACTAGGACAAGCAGCAAACTCTGGGGCTCTGTGGATTTTTGTGCCATTCCAAGTCAGGCTCCTCTCCTTGACACAGATTTCAGGGGCTGTGAAAGCATCTGGAGACCTGGCAAGGCTGCTGGAGCTCTGTGGCCCTGCCTAGAGCCAGAAAAGGCTTCCCTTCCATCAAATAACCCCTTGCAGCACAGAGTCTGGAAAACCCCATTTAATTCTATCCCCATAATTGTTACAGCAAGGCCGACACAACTCCCTTTATTTATTTTTGCAGAAAAGAAGCCAGTGATGCTGACATTGAGCTCGAATTCAATCCATCAGAGGAGAATTCATCACAAATCTGAGCTGAGTTCAGCAGCTTGCCTCTGAAATCACTGTAAATGAGACCTCACAGCCTCTGCAAGGCTCACAGCAGACTCGATACAGCCATCGAAGTTGGAGCGGGTGAATCCATCGCCCCCACAGATCAGAAGAGGGTCAGTGTGAAGAATCATTTGTCCTGGACAGTTGGGCACAGCTTTTGTAACCTGAAAAAGAAAAACATCCAGGGAGTTGGAAGAGGGAGTAGCTCATTCACCTGCATTTCCCACCAGAAAGGTCTGTATTCCATAGAAAAGTCTTCAAAGGAGCCCAGAATGGTTTGGGTTGGGAGAGAGCTCCAAGATCTTCTCCCCTGGCTGCTGTTTGGCCTGGTTTAGGCAGGCCACTGCCATTGCCAAGTGTGGACCAGCTGCAAAGCAGCCACCTTTATGTTCCTGGCTGCATTTGGGGTTACTGCATCTCTTTAAAGGAGATTTCATCCAAATTACCTGAAATAGCCAGTGGCAACCCATGATCCACTACTCAACTTACCAGAAGAGTCTATCCAGCTCTGGGGAATCCAGCCAGAGATCCTCCCTCTCAGACTAATTTTAAGTCAGCATTTAATTTATTCCATTAATTAATTTATTCCAGTCAGCATTTAATTTCTTCCTAAGTTTTTCCTACAGATCGAGCCGAGGACAGGGAATGAAGAAAAGCTGAGCAGTAAAAAGGCTGAGCATCCTTCCTTCTTGGCTGCCCAGTGCTTATTTGGTGCTGACTGTACCAACCAGCCCCTGGTTTGGGACCACAGGGTGGATATTGTCACATCTCAGTCTGCACCTTTTCACCTGCATGACAAGGCTGTGTGAGCAAGGTATTAAAGACCCTCAGCCCAGACAGTGAAAGGAATGATCCTGCCCCTTCTTCACATTCTTCTGGTGGTGTCTAGCATAAATCCCAAACTGTCCTTACTAGTATTAGGTCAAAAGCTGGACTTGATGATCTCATTCCATATGAAGTGACCCTTCAAAGACACGTGGTGGGGTGGGAAGCTGGTGGCTCTGAATGCCAAGGGTGCCTCAGCAGGATTCAAGCAGGGGGTCCAGAAGTGCAGCTGTGCTGCTAAGCAGTGTCAGGAGAATTTTGGAAGGCCTAATTCCTCATCTGCCACGGATAATTGTAATGTCTGCACTTTAATCCCAGGATTGTGTTTCGCCATGTGAAGGATGTTACAGCCAGATTTCATTGACAAGTAGGATAAATCCCATCTAAAAGAGTCAGGGGAAAGATGCACCCATCTTATGGGCTCCCTTTGCCTCTGTGGCTCCAGCTCATTAGAACTGCAAGCAAAGACAGCTTGAAGAGAAAGAGGGAGCTCTGCCCCAGATATTTAATTCAGACAGTGATTCTTTTATAGGGTGGCATTAGACATCTCTTTATTGAGGCAATGCATCTGACCTCCACTGACTTCTCTGCAACGTGAGGCACACTGACACTCAGTCCCCCAATTCCAGGCTGGTGGTGACTCCTCTTGGGGCACAAAGGAGCCACAAAGCACCAGCAGCCACTGGAATTCTGCTGGAGACACATCCAGCTCTTCCCCTCCCTATCACCTGCAGTTTGAAAGGTAACAGGGAAGGCAAAAGAAAAGACCAGAAGTGACAACCAGAAAACAGTGCCTCAACAGTGACAAAACAACCTCCCTGAAGTGACAAGAAGAACATACAAAGCAAACCTATGATTTGAATATGATTTATCTAAATATTAATACCCATGCTAAGGTCACTTTTTCAATCTCCCAATACCCAAGTCAGAGGGAAATAAACTCTGTGCTAACCAGCCCAGGTTCCTAAAGTGGCTGCAGCCCAAGGGCTACGAGCAGACCTCACAAGAGCCATCCACAGCAACTCCTCCAGGCTTCAGGAATAGAAAAAGGTTTAGGAGAACTGCTTTAAAAGTAAATATTTTGCAGCAACTTCCACGTTCAATTTCACCAATGTAATTTAACTTGAGAGGCTTTGGGTAAACACGTAGCTACACTCCAGTGTTTTAGGAAATTGCCAACAATTTCCTTGGATTTTTAACAGAGGCCTGTGAAATATACACATTTTGCTATTATTACCCTTAGGTAGTTTACTTTAAAATATTTTGCACATAACATGCTGTTAAATTGACCTGGGCCAAATCAAATAACAAGGAGTCCATCTGAAGGCAAGCACTTCTGCTGCTCTGTGGTAGGCTGGGAATTTGGCTGATAATACTCCAGACTCTCAGATGACTGAGTCATGGTCTGAAATACCAGTGAAAATCCCACCAAAGCACATGGGATCTGCTTCCTTCCTGCACTCTGCTCCTGTCCTTCCTTACAAGGAGAGCTGCAGGACTCAGCACTGAGCAGGGGCCACCAGGGAAAAACGTGGCTGGAAATGACCTGGCTGCTCTTGGCCAGCCTTGGCTGCTGCTCATGGCTATGAGGAGGGCTGGACCACGGGGGCTCTTGCTCCCTGAGCATGGAAAGCACAGCTCCAGCCTGATGCCATGGGCTACCTGAGAGTATCTCCACTTGTGACACTTGATGCTGCTCGGCGTGGGCAGGGAGGGCACAATCCTCTCCAGGTGGCTGAGGATTATCTGCTGCACCTCTGCAGGGGCTGAATCCAGGTGCTCGCTGCCAAATGTCACTGTCGTGTGGACAACCAGGGAGGGCCCAACTTCAGGAGACTCTGAGAGAAAGAAGGGAGACGTTTGGAAGGGCTGCTCATTAACACCAGCCTGCCCCACGTGCTGACCATCGAGCCTCTGGGTCAGTAAGAATGAAAATATCGGGGGTATCACCCTGTTCTTCCAGCTGGGAAAGAAAAACCAACACAAGGACTAACAACACAAGCTATTCACCAAAAGCACAGTGAAGGAGTCAAGGGGGACAATCTCTGCAGCACAGAAATACAGAAGACTTGAATCCAAGAATAGTTGGGCTTGGAAGGGACCTTGAGGATGAGCCAGTTCCAACCCCCTGCCATGGGCAGGGATATCTTCAATGAGCCCAGCTTGCTTAAAGCTCCATCCAGCCTGGCCTTGGGCATGTCCAGGGATGGGGCACCCACCACCCTTCTGAGGAACCTGTGCCAGGGCCTGCCCACCCTCATTTTCGGCCTGGTGAACTCAAAGTTCTGCTGCTCTGGCAATTTATAGGAATTCCATGTGGAGTGTGAACCTCCAGTCCGACCCCTGCCCTTGGGCAAAGGCAAGGGCATGACCTGGGGCTCTGCCTTATTTCAGCTGAGCCTGAGCTGGTCACTGAGTGATTCCCTCTCACTCCATTAACCCAAAATAGCCTCTTTTGGAAGCAGAAGGAGAAAATAGGGATTGTGATGTCTCTCCACAGAGAATGTGAGGGAGAGAAGACCATGTGGGGAAGCCTATTAGGGATTTATTAGAGTGTACATGGTATTTGGGCAAATACTTCCACATACACTTGGCAAAAAGGTTCACTCAAAGACATCTGAGCATTTTAATAAAATAAATCTTCATTGCATGCTGTGCCTTGTCATAGCCACCGATTCCACCAGTGATTCCACCAGTGATTGCGGCCAATGGCCACCTTCTTTCAAACCTCTCCTCTCTTCCACAGCACGTACAAAACAAGTTTCTGGAGAACAGGCAGCTCGTTGAGTTTTTAATTCCTCCTCTGAGCTACTGAGAGCTTGGAGAGCTTCCAGAGGCCACTGAGTCACAGCCTTCCAGTACTGAAATATGCAACTTTAGCCTCGAGGCCTTTTCCTTCTTCTGCAAAAATCCTGGCTAGAACAGGAGTCTGAAAGAGGCACGCCAGGGCTGAGATCCCCCCATTGCTCTCGGGGCACTGTGCACTCCAGGACAGTGACAAAGGGAACAGCTCGTGGTGCCAGGTCCTCCCACGGGGACCTCCTTCTGCCCTGAGAAGTTCTCCGATGGTGATAAGGATGGAAAGTCAGCTCCTGTGGTGGCCATGTCCCCCTTCCCATTAGTCTCAGGGAAGGAAGGGGACAGGGAAATCCCAATGAAATCAAACATATAAAATTATGATTAAAACAAGAAACCAGCAGATATGTTCTTGGAGAAAGCCCATGATGGATCATCTGTCTACCAAAACGTGCCTTGCAAAATGCAAAAGCCGCTTTCTCTGGTGAACCTTTGCCAAGGTCAGGGCTCAGAGCCCTGAAATTCAAAAGGCATTTTAGAGATGAGCTGGGAGCCTGAAGTTTCCTCAGGAGAGAGAACACCACCAGAGCCTGAAAGTCACAGGATCCATTTGGCAAATGGTCTTTGGTGCAGGACAGGTTGAAATGGAACTGTGGAGAGGGTGCAACTGGAGGGTAACATGGCTCTGTCTCCCAGAAAGGCAGAAGCCAACTAGATTTTCCCAAACAAAAATACTATTCCAGGAGGGATAATCACGGAGCATGTTTTGCAGTTGCTCTGGAGCAAGAAACCCTGCGCACCAAGGGACACAGCCCCCACTGAGACAGGGTGCAGAGAGGCTCACCAGCCTGGGCCTCAGAAGTGGTGGTGCTGGGCTGGCACTGGAGCACTTCTGGGGAGAAGCACGAGGGCAGCACGGGCTGGGATGTTCCTGCCCTTCAACTGGCTCTGCAGAGCCCAGAAACCCACCGAGCCTCGGGAGAACAGGATCCACTTTCATACAGGCATCAGAGCAAGTGGCCACCACCTGCAGATCAGCTGGCAAGCTCCACTGTCCACTAAACACCCACAGAGAGGATGGAAAACCTCTCCTGGTTCAGCTGTGCTGACATTAAACCTTGCTGGGCAGCAAATGTGGACAGAGCTGGAAGAATTTCCTGTCTCCGCCAACGGCTTTGCTTGGACTCCCTTCCCAGTTCATTTATTCCTTCGTGTGTTCAGTAAATATTCACCAGAACATTGTCTGCCTCGCTGTCACAGCACTTGGGGTGGGAGGCAGGGAGCCCTGGAGGACTCCAGTCCATCCTCCTGCTCCAAACTGGGACCAGCTTCAAAGGCAGATCATACTCCTACCACTGGAATGCTCAGGGATCGATCCAAGGGTTACGGCTCAGGCTCCAGAAGAGACCTGTGTATGGATGCGATAGGCACACATCTCCCCCAGGAATGGTTCCCTCCTTCTTAGAGGGACAGCAGCAAGTATTTTTCTCCTGCTCCTGCCCCAAAACCTGGAGTGGTAGCAGATACTGATAAAACACGAGATGTGGTTGTTTCCTGCCCCTCAGGGGTTTTCAATCACACTGGGGAGATGAGTTTTGCAATCCCAACCCCGTTCTGGTCCTGGGTAGCGTGAGGGGAAGGGAAAGGGCTTTTTCCACACTAAAAAAAACCCCTGGAAGTCAGGCTGTAAAGGAGATGCTGCTGGGTCAGCGTGGAGGGCAGCAGAGGGGCTGGAAATCTCCAGACAGGCTGGATCTCTATCCCTGCCCCCTGGGAAGGACCAGCACACTGCCAGAGGAGAAGTCAGTGTGCAGGACTCATAAAACTCTACCTGAAAGGAAAAAAAAAGGACCAGTGAGCAACTTTACTACACCCAGAAAATAGGCAAGAGAGATGGAGATTGGCTGCTATTTGGCAGAAGGGTTAGCAGGCTTTGTCATCCTCAGTTCCCGTGGTTTGCAAGGTCCCACATTCTCCCTGGAATAAAATCTACTCTATCTGATGAGGCACGCTTGGAAGAAAAAAATTCTGAGAAGATAAAAGAATCTGCCTTTCCAAATTAAAACGGATACCCAAGGATTGCACCAATCCTAAAAAACCTGTAAGAGGGCTCTTCCCTTGAAATTATATAACCCTGGAGTGAAAGGAGGGAACCACTTCCATTTTTATGTGTCATCTATCTTTAGTGCTCTGAAACGCAGAGAGATGCAAAGACTGCGGTGTGCCAGAAATAATTTATACTGGAGAATTCCCACTGTCCCATAAATATTGATGGGGTGGTTAAGGCAGCCAATCACAGGAGTATTTAATATTCACACATGGCACACAGGGAATTCAACATCCACCTCTTGGAGGCTCCTCCTTACGTAACGCTCCGGTGCTGTCACCTCTGCAGGTGGGATGGCATCCTACAGACACCCACAGGGTCAGGTGGGATCTCAGGGCAAGGTCCTTCCCCCAGAGGGTGGTGGGCACTGCCCAGGCTCCCCAGGGCAGTGGGCACGGCCCCAAGGCTGCCAGAGCTCCAGAAGGGTTTGGATGATCCTCTCAGTGACAGGATGTGACTTTTGGGGCTGGTCCTGTGCAGGGCTGAGGGTTGGACTGGGTGATCCTGGTGGGTCCCTCCCAGCTCAGAACATCCTGTGACTCTGTGAGAGTTGTGTTGAACACAAAGTTAGGATTCTCTAAATGTCTGAAGGACCAGCCAGCCTTGAGCAGCCTGCACAAAGGGATGAAGGAGAAGACAAAAAGAGAGGGCATGCTGACTTGTCTCCGAGCAAGAAGAGGCTTTATCAGTTTAGCAGGTGCCACTTAACAAGCAGCGACCTCGAATGCTGCCACTCATCCCAACAATGATCCTTGGGGAAGGCTGGAATTGCCAAAAAATGAGACTGCAGTGACAAACCCATCCTACTGGCAATTATCACTAGGCTGTTTGGGGATTTCACCAATAAAATGTGAAATGTGCCTAAGCTGGGCATTTCTGCTTTACTGGAGGAGTCAAAGCTGGGGCTGCCACATCCACAGAGCGGGCCAGACTTTGCCTTTGGGCCTTGGAAGGTCAGACTTCCAGTTTATAGGGAGATATATATGTAGTTATGTGAGCAGGAAGCTCATAGCATGGTTTGGGTTGGAAGGGGCCTTAAAGACCATCCAGTTCCAACCTTCCTCCAGGATAAAACTATCAGATAGAGTTATTTCCTTTGGATCTCTGTTGTTCAATGCTGTTCAGTAAAATGCCACTATTTGAGGTGGTAATGAGGGCTAGATAAACCTGCATTCATTGTTGATTCACCAAAGGAGGTGAAGAAACAACTGGAGAAGGTGAGGGGAAAGAAAATCTCCAGCTGAGCACTGTCAGTAACAAGAAGACAGTGCCAGAGGAAAAATAAAATCATCTGTATCTGGCTTTCTTTACACTCTTTTTTGCATACTCACTATTGGTCCCTGCTGGAGAAAGCACATCAGGGTCGATGCATCCTTATTTTGACAAGCTCAGTCATTCTTTCGGGTTTTTTTCCCTCTATTCAGATGAACAGGTTAAATTCTTAGGGAAATGACAAATCTAGGCTAACAAAGGGGGCTGCAGCAAAGGAGGGTCAGGCTGGATTTCAGGCAAAGGCTTTTCACCCAGGGGGTGGCTGAGCACCGGGACAGGCTCTGCAGGGCAGTGCTCACAGCACCAAGCCTGAGCTCAAGGAGCACTGGGACAACACTCTCAGGCACAGGGTGGGATTCTTAAAGTGTCCTGCACAGGGCTGGGAATTGGATTTGATGATCCTGGTGGGTCCTTTCCAGCATATTCTATCATTCCATAGAGGTCCTGGCCACCAATGCCCCTGTCACACCATGACACTCCTTCCCAACAGCTGATTGCACTAAACTGCAGGTACCAAGTGAGCTTGGTGACACTGAATAATTATAGATCAGGCAGCAGCTGAATAAGAAAACCCTTCTTCTGAGACAGGGAGTCCCCACAAAGGTGGGCAGGTTTTCCCCCCACAGCATGTTTATGGCTCACCTTGGTCACCACCACAATGTGAGCAGGTGGCAGAACGGGGCAGCATCTCCAGCTCCAAACAAACCTGACTAAACTTAAATGCTGGTGGTTTCTCTCAAGCCACCCTGTGCCAACACACCCTTGATATGTGAAATACATTTAATAAATAAAACAGAGACTTATTCGGCTGCTGCCTTCCAGAAATAGACGGGAAGTGTCTGTCCTGTGGGATGCTCTCCAAGCCTCCTGGAGCACTCGTCTCCAGGGTTCTCCATGATTATAGCAGCACCCTGGCCAACCCTCTGAGCTGGGCTGAGCAGCCTCAGTTACAGAACTCATTCCTGCTTCCAAGCATGCTTTGTGGAAGGAACAGGAGTTGTGGAGGGAGATGATGGGACACACATTGGCATGTGTGCATGAATCACTGTTTAAACAAAGGAACTCGGGCTCGCTCTTGGAATAGCAACGTTTTGATGTCTCAGATCCCCTGACACTGGTTCCATAAACGCACTAACATAAACCATGTGCTGGGGGGGATTTTCTGAGGACCGTGCCGCTTTCATTGTGTATTTCATTACAGTCCAAACGCAACATTAAACACCATCCACTGCGGCCGGGAGCTCAATACTCGCTCTGTTCAGAATAGCAACACTCAATTAAACAGCATTTCTCATGATCTCCCCCCTCCATTGTGCCCGTGTTTAAGGGGATAATGGGAGCACTGACCTATATTGCGCTTCCTGCTATCGATGGAGATGAAGCGTATGCAGGGATTATCAGCGACGTACTGAGCGGCCCAGGGGACACCAAGCTGGGCACCAGCCTCATAGAACAGGCCCAGGGCGTAGCGGGACGAGTAGCTCACACACTCCAGTTGCTGCCTTTGACTTTCGTTAATTACTGTGGAAAAAGAAAAAAAAAGGAAAAAAGACAAATCAGACAATCCCTCTCCTCTCAGAACGTTCAATATGTGAATGCTGCGGGTAAGCTGATTATTCCTCCCTGAAAATGACCAGGCTGCTGAAAGGAGGAATTTAATATTAAGCCTAGTGCTTTGGAATATTTTTTTCTGGGACACCTCTTCATGAAGTTTTAACGGTGCCTTATGTAGGGTATGTCCTTCCCACACAAGCTGCTGGGGCTTCATCTCTCAGCTCTCTGCTAGTTGCCTTCAATGACCAGTTCAATCACTGACCTACCAATTTGCTTCATCACCACTTAGGCTTGAAATGCAGCACGGAGAAAGCCGAGCTGCAAGCACAAACAATGCTAAGAGTGGTAAGGCTGAGGTTCTTCCCCTGCTCCATCCCTTCTGTGTTTCAACACGGCCAACAAGTTGATCTAAGGACATGAAGAGAACCCTCATTTTGAATTTCCATACTTTTATTGGTTGAAATGAAAACCAGACTGTTGTTTTAATGCTGTGGATGAAACCGCAAAATAACTATTAATTTTTCCCCTTCCAACAAAAACGGTTAAGATGATTTTAATAACATTTTGGAAGAAAAAAAAATCCTCCAGCTTTCAGCCCACACCACTGCCCGGCATACAAGATTCAGCCACGGATATATTTTTAAAGCAACGTATAAAGACATGAAAATCCTGTATTTTCCACTGCAAAACTCAGCTCCAGCTGCACTGTGAGTGCCACTGGAGTGTCCTCTGGGGATTTCATCACATCAAAGCAAGGGGCACGTCTACGTTCTTTGCTGTTTCTCCAGACACTGACAGCAGAGTGGGTTACTTATCTGCAACACTCAATAAATACAGCCGGGGCCTTTTATCTGCCGTTCCAGCCCTTTAATGTCACCTCACTGCCTCACTCCTGCTGTGGGAAGGAGAGGACCCCGAGATCCCATCAGGGCCAGCAGGAGAGAGGAGAGCCAAGGCTGGAGCTGGCAGGCTGGGAGCCAGGACATGCGGCCAGGACTGAGCCCAGCCTGCCAGCACTGAGGCCAGGGAAGCAAAAATAAACCCAGCTGCTCCCATGGCCGGGAACCCACTAGGATGGTCAAGAACCCACTGGGATGGCCAAGAACCCACTGGGATGGTCAAGGTTTCGTCCTGCACATTTAGGCTTTTGGCAGCAAGTTCAGGAGGAGATTTCAATATCCTGGACTCACAGAATGGTGGGGGCTGGAAGGGACCTGGAGCATCATCTTGTTCCTGCCACGGGCAGGGACACCTTCCACCAGCCCAGGGTGCTACAAGCCCCTCCAGCCTGGCCTTGGACACTCCCAGGGATCCAGGGGCAGCCACAGCTTCTCTGCCCAACCTGTGCCAGGGCCTGCCCACCCTCCCACCCAGGAATTCCTCCCTAATATCTCACCTAAACTGCTCTCTGTCAGCTTGAAGACACCTTGTTCTGCAGAGAGGCACTGCAGAAGCCAGGTAGCCCCTGGACCACTAACCACCAGCTTGTGGCACCTGCCAGAAGCTCCAGCAAAGGGCTGGACTTGCACTTTGGAGCAAGCAGAGATGGGGGAGAGACCAAATGGGTCAGCACAGGGCTCAGGCCAGTCTGGGAACTGAAGTAGACAGGTTACCTGTGACTTCCCAGCAAGTCCCATGTCCCTGCCACTGGAGGTGACAGCTGCTGGGGACAGGGGGAAACCATGTTCAGCCACCAAAGCAGTAAGGAATAAAAACCCCTCCAGCAGTGCTTTTAAGGAATGAAACTGCTATTAAACCAGCAAAATATGAGGATGCTGGACTTGCACTTTTTTCTTTCAGGAAAAGCTTGCTCTTTTTACTCTCATTTTACTGGAAGCTTCTTATTCTTCTAATAATCCAGCAGCTTTGGCTTTGGTGGGAGGAGTATTGGAGCCTGGCTGGAGCTTTGTGACTCTGCCACTGCCCAGCCACCCTGCAGTTTTCAGAACCTGAGATTGCCCTGCTGGGAACAAAGTCAGCCCAGCCCAACTCCCGGTCCCCACCTGCCAAGGGATGGCACAAAGAGGACTAAAATACCCTGCTGGAAAATGTACTTGGGAGCATTTTGTCAGACATCCAGAACTAAGAAAACCTGGCATGTTTATACGGATCTTGGAGGTGTTGCTCATTTTCCACCACATGAAGAGGCTGGTGCTCAAATCCCCCTGGAATCCCCCCCAAAACTCAACCCAGCCTTTGACTGGGAAGGTTTCCCTCCACCTTCTTCATTTTTTTCCCCCCCTCATCCTTTACTTCTGTGACCATCCATTTCTTTCACAGCTCAATAACCCCACCACTGTCCCCATGCCCCCAAAAGGGTTTGTGTCTGCAAGTGCCAAGTGCCCACCACTAGTTCAAAAGCTACCAAGGAAATTCTGTGGTTAAACTGTGGCAGCAAAGGTATTTTTAGCCTGGGTATCAAGGTCAGAGGGTCCCATCAGAATGGGCAGCCCGGGAAAAACCTGCAGGGACAGTTTATTGCCACCACAGCTGATGGCTGGACTAGTCAGGGTGGGACATTATCAGAACCTGCGCCCAAGGAAGCCTCCCTGGATGGCAGACCCTCCCTCCTCAGGGTTCCAGAGCCCTTCCCTCCTGCTCTCCAGAGTCAGGAGCTGCTGCCCTGAGCTCTCCAGCTGCGTGGTGACAAAGGACAGGCTTTTCAGGCCATCCAAGCCCCTGGCCCTGCGCCACCACCACGCTGACCGATCCAAGACGCAGCCTGTTCCTCTCCTGCCTCTGCGTGGGAGGGGGCAGAGGTCATGAGAAAGGCTTAGCTCCTCAGGCCAGCTTCCTTATCAACCAGCTTGGGAGCCCTTCAAAAAAGGCAGCAGAACAGGCAAAGGCAGCCCTGAAATGCTCAGAGAACGCAGCTCTGTCGGGATAAACTTCACATGGTTGGGATGATCCCCTTTGGATCCAACCCAGCGCTCACCTCTGCATGTCTGCAGCGTCCAGAAGGACCTAAAGAATTCCTCCAAATCTCTGCACTCCTGGCTGACTTGGCCCAAAGCTTCTTCACCTAAAGCCTGTGGCATGCGTGTTCCCAAGTGTAGGTGGTTAAGTGGAAAAGGAGGATGCTGGGGGGAAAGGCTGGAATAAGTCATTTTTTAATGACTTTTATGATTTTGAGCACTAAGCTTGGATACCTGTCCAATCTGCCTTGACAGGATTATGAGGAATTCACAGACTCACTCCACACCCTCCCAGTGCTCTGCCACGTCCATGGAAAGAAGTTCTTCCTCATGTTGAGGTGGAACTCCTTGTGTTTCAGTTTATGGCCATTGCTCCTCAATATCTCACTCAGTATTAAACTGAAACCTCCCCCAGTTGTCACCAGAAACAGTTACAGGAACTTCCTGCAGCACCAACGTGTGTTCAGGTCACCTTTTGGATGCACAGAGAAAAGGAACTGCACCGTCCTTAGGACAGGGGACAAAGAGAACCACCCCCTGCTGTCCCCTGGAGGAGAAGGGCAGGGATGGGCAGAAAGGGGATCTCGGCCACTTCTGTGCTCAGCTCATACTTTTTACCAAAAAAATCTCAGATCCAAAGCAATAATATTTCTTTTTAATATGCAATTCCATTTTTAAGTTTAACACACCTCTCTCCTCCTTCCTCAATTCCGTGGTTTATTCTCTGTTATCCCCAGCCCAGGAGCTCTGTGCTGGTCTCTTCTGAGTGCTCAGTCTCCAGTTTGCAGGTGGGTTTAATACACACACTCACATTTTTTTTGGTACTCGTATTCATGGAGAGAACAACTTTTCAGCCTGTTATTTGGAGGACTGAGCTCCGAGTGCAGAATCTGCCTCTCCACCAACAATCCAGCCATGCAACGCACACCACACCACGGGAATGCCGGTTTGATTCAAAATTAATGACATCTTCATTTAAAATATGACCCTCTGCTAAGCTTCCACCCTGGGAAGAACAGGATACGACATTCAGAGGCGAGTTAAACTAAAGGAGAAGACAATAAGGGATTCTTTTTCACGCTCCAAACCCTTCCTGTGGTTACAGCACAAACCTGCCTGGGGAAAGGAACCCTGTCATGGTTCAAAATTACCATCTTTTAGGTGGGAAGTTTCTTCCAGTTCTGCCTGGGAGGGAGCAGAAACACCTCTGTGGAGCCACCAGGACAGAGCCACTCCTGCCTGCAAGGAGCACCCAGAATTTTCCAAGACATTTTGGACATGCTTGGAAATCAGGTTCACTCAGAAAGAACGCCAAGAAATAGGTCAGTAAAGTCCAAATAAAAAATGCAATGCACATATTCACTCCAGTTTCTGCTCTGTAAGCATTTGGAGGTACAGATGCAGAATATACATAAGACATGGCATCACATAGCTCTCCTTAGCACCACTGCAAATACACTTTCCATGCTGTAAGAGCATTTTCCATGTGTTATTCTCACAAAGCCCACTAGTTTCTGTGGCTGGCACTGGAGTCGACAGACAACTCGGAGAAAATCTGATTTTATTCAGAGACCTCTGTATAGGTTTAAGATCTCATCTTTGGGCGAAGAGGCTGGGAAAAGCTTGGCTAAAAAAAATAAATAAAAAGAATAAAGCTCATTGTCACATTTCCCTGGGATTCATTTGCAAATTAATTTGCAAAAGTTACTCTGTAACTTGATGTGGGAAGGAAGCTCTTCTAAGTCCCCTGTAATGACACGGCACAGCAGGAAGATGAAGCTGGATTAATTTGCAAATTAAGCTTCCTTCCTACCTCAAGTTACAAAGCCTTACACACAGTTCTCTTGCTCTCTGGTGCCAGAACGTGGAAGCTCATCACTTACATAATCACCAGCAGAAACACTGAGCAAATAACGTGGGCACCGACTGTGCTGAGCTGAGGGAGCAAGTCAAGAGATTTCTGTCCTTTACATATGACGCTGGTTGCTGAAATGGCATTAAAAGCTTTCCAGGGCTCTGTGTTTGGGCTCGGGTGGGACCAACCCATAAATAACTGGAATGAGACGTGCCTGGTGGCTGTGGCTGCAGCTCCTCGCTGGCCACAGCAGAGGACCCCAAAGGCACACAGGGCTGGAGCACAGCAGCCTGTGGGTTTGCCAGCACACGCTGCCTCCTTGCAATGCTTCCCTGCTCCCAAACTCCTGCCTGAGCCTCGAATGCAACACCAGGCACTGGGAAATCCAAACTCCCAGCACCAAAAACGCAGCTTGCCAACGCCAGGCACCGAAACCACGTTGACTGGGAGAGGAACTAGAGGGGAAAATGCTTTCAGGCATGAATTGCTGAGGAAGGATTCAGCTGGCTGCTGCAGATTTGCACTGCAGACAAAAAAATCCACATATTTCTTTCTTTTTGTAAAGTAGTGCATTACCAGGAGGATGCAAAAGGAAGAAACACAGGGCACGGCACGAAGTCACAGGAATTGTATTCAGCTTTGGCAAGAACTCCCCCTGGGGTGATTTTTAGGGGATTACCTCCATTCAGGCCAGACTACTTGGGAAGTTTCAGTATTACCTTTATTGAGACCTCTCCCTTTTTTTTTTATCACTTTCTGAATCACTCCTTTCCAGTTCCTGTGCTGGGAGAGAGGTTTGCACTTCCAGAGACCGCTAATACAATGCAGCTGCCTCTTCCAGGCTGCAGAATCCCAGGATACTTAGTCATCTCTTCCATGCCTCTGGCCATCCAGCCACCCCCTGGGCACCTCTGAAGCTTTCCTGGATGTTGAACACACAGCTGCACGCACCAGGGAAGCTGCAGGCACCACAAGGATGTCTCCAGCAGCACCAAGGAATGCACAGAGAGGAGGAGCTGGGCTGGATGGAACCTCAACAGGAGCCCCCATGGCCAGTTCTGCCCCTCCTTTGACACTGACCTGCCACATGGCCTTGGGCAAGCCATGCAACCTTCCTCCAGACAGGTTAAACCCAAATTCGGATGGCCTTCCCCCCAGGGGTGAGGGGATTATCCATCCCATTCCTCCTCACACAGCAGGGGCAGTAGAAGTGAAGTTTGGAGGAGGTGGGTTGTTGCCCTCTGCTCCTCCTGGGATCAGTTTTTGCCTCCTGTGGAACACTGTGTCTGCTGCTTCACTTTTCCAAGAAAAACTGGCTCCTGGGGAACTGAATGACCTTCCCCATCTCCAGGGAATTTCTGGACATCTCTTCTGCTGTTACTTCTCAACAGCAAGTTTGGCTTTCTCAATTCATCATAAACAGTCCCCCTTTTTTCATATTATTGATGACTGTGAATTTCTCCCTGGCACACAAAACACTTCCAAGCTGCTCCTCTGCAGCTCCTGCCTTTGGCCTGAGGCTGCCTGTGTGTTGGACCATCCTCAGAGGGGTCACCTCAGCTCCACTCCCTTCTGCTGCAGCAAACCTGGGCCCCCTGAGGAGGATCTCAGTGCATCCTGATGCTCCTCTTGCAGAGCAGTGTGCTGGAATCAGTGGGAATGGTGTTCCATGGATAGCCAGGCACACGTCCCATCGCAATGACCTTGCACTGTGTTACTGATTTTGCAATGCCTGGAAGTAAGTCGGGCACCTGACTCATCTAAGAGATGCAAGGGGGTTTTGAAGGTCCCTTCCAACTTGTTCTGTGATCCTACAAGTCCTGCAGCCCCTCAGCAGAGCAGAATTGCAGCAGCAAGATGGTTTGCCCCACCTGATAAAGCCCTGCCCTCTCCCTTGGATGGGGGAGCTGAGAACCCAGCAAATCCCAAATCCTGCTGCTCCTGTTGCCCCGTGCTGTGGGAATGTGGCCCCGGATCAAAAGGCAAAAGGATGATGATCAGAAAGCCACCAGTGAGAAAGGAAGGAATGCCACTGGCTCAGAGACGTGGCAGCACTGAGGTGCCAGAAAATCCATGACAAACCACACACAAATATTTGCAGGGGGAAAAAAAAAGACTAAATTCTATTTGGAGGAAGTCTGTGATTTTGTGCTGTTGGGAGAAATCTTCTCACCACGAGCTTAAACACTGAATCCATTTAAATGCCATTTAAACTCCCAGTGAGGCTTTCAAGCCCAAGTTTCCAAAGGCATGCAAATTATTGCAGGGGATAAGCTCGGATTCCACTAAGAGCAGGACCATGCTTGGCTTGCCAATACCTTCACCTGTAGGGCAAGAAGCAGGAGGGTGCAGGAGGTTGTCAGAAAAATGCTCAGAGAGGTGACACCAGGCAAAGACACTTGTTTCCCACCTCATTACCAGGGAAAACAAATATTTGCTTCATTCACCACAATTGGGCCACAATGGCCCTCAGCTCCCTGGCACTGGAAGCTTCCTGAGTCTCAGCCTTTTGCCTAATCCCATCCCACAGCTCCCTCTTGTCTCAGAGGAGTTTTAGGGAGCTTTTCCTTCACCCCAAATACTTTTTTAAAGCAGCCAGCAAATATGCCTGCCTGCCTTAGGAGTGCTTTAGGGGTTATGGGCAAGGAAATAAACCCATCAACTTTGTTCTTTCCAGAGGAAAATGCAGCTTTTCTGAAGACAGGAGTCATTGTAAAGCAGAATATCTAACGAGAAAGTTTATTTTTAGAAGCTTTCTGCACTGTAATAATTAGTTCAAGGGAATTTGGGACACACGGTTTCAGGACTCAGCATCCTGAGCTCAAACTACAGAACACCGGAGCATCACAGGGCTGATGATCTTCCTAATCATGTCACAAACACCTAGAGATCCAAATCTGGAGAGAATTTAGAGCTGCACAGTCCCAGTATTGGGTACAAGCTGATAACAGGAAAAAACCCATCTAAAATGCCCCTTTGAACTACACGTGCCACACTGACAGTGGCCACAGACAGAGCCCACGTGAGATCTGGGGCTTGTTTTTTTCAATCAAATAGGTCATGGCTACATTTCTTTCTGCTTTTCATTTGGCTTTTTTTTTATCTTGCAGCTGAATTAGTTCTAGACTTTCTGGGGCTTTCCTCCCCGAAGTTCTAACAAAGCAAAGGCTGAAAAGCTGAAACAAATGGTTTTATCCTTTGCCTATTTTTAGAAGGCCATTTGAATTCTTCTGTGCATATTTCAGTAACTAAAAGGGCAAGGGAGAGGGGAAACCAGAATTTCTGATGTGTTGCAGCACTCCAGAGGGAAGAATCTGAGGGGGATAGAAAGGGATAGGCAGGAGAGGAAAGGGAAGGAGCCAGGACTGAATAAAGGAGTAAGGAGAGGAGAAGGGCAGGTGAGAATCCAGGGGCTTTATTTTTGATTACCTGATTTAGCAATTAAAGTTGCCCTGGCCAGTGCTCAATGCCTGGAAGTCCCTTTAAAGATTTCCACTGTCACTGCTGCAAAGAATCACCTCGAGAGCTGCTGCTCCTCTCCCAGCTCTGCTGTGTGTGTTGGGATTTACCCTGCTGAACTGCAGAACCCTGGGGGGAAAAGGTTTCCCTCCCATAAAGTACCTCAAGAAAATATTATTATTATTATTGTTATATAACTGAACATGCAGCAGCACCACCAGTGCCCAATGAGCTCTGAGTTCACTCTGCCTTTTCAGGAGACAGAGTGAGACAATAAATAACCCAACCTGGAAAATGATTCAGGCCCACCAGCAGATGCAATGCTAAAATACACTGAAAATACAACAAATACAGACATGTTCAAGGGCAGGTTGGATGGGGATTGGAGCTACCTGGGCTGTGCTGGGCTTGGCAGCACTGGGTTCAGGGCTGGGCTCGATCCTGGGGGAACTTTTCCACTCTTAATGATCCAGGGATTATTTTGCAGCCCATGGAGCTGCTGGAGAGGCCAGAGGAGGCACCAGCATGGTCAGAGGATGGAGCAGCTCTGCTGGGAGGGAAGGCTGGCA
>JAWMRB010000168.1:2968653-3010363 GCA_035584715.1 Xiphorhynchus erythropygius | reverse complement strand
GGGAGTGTCCAAGGCCAGGTTGGACGGGGCTTGGAGCACCCTGGGCTGGTGGGAGGTGTCCCTGCCCGTGGCAGGGGGTGAAATGAGATCATCTTTAAGGTTCTTTCCATTCCAACCCAAACCATTCTATAATAAATATATATATTTACACACACACACATATATATACATATATATTTATATATACACACATACACATATACACATATGTATTTATACACACACACACATATACATACCCATATGTCTGTGTGTCTCTCCCTGCTGGAGATCAGCTCCCAGGAGGGCACAGCAGCCCTGGGAGGCAGTGCCAGGATGCCATGCCCTGAATCCCACCAGAGCACAGCCCATCCCAGCCCAATCCTGCCCTGCTGCCTCCTGCCACCAGCCCTGCCGCGGGCAGGGGGTTCCACTGCAGATGTTGTCAAATAAGAGACAGGTTTTCAAAAGACCCAAAACAACAACTCCTTGCGCTTGCAGAAAGCACAAATATTTGCACGTCGTGCCCTCAGCTCCTCGGGCCTGATAAGGACACAACAAATCAGTGCACGTGTTTACACTGGACATTCTGGATATGTTAGGTAATGAGAGCTGCAAGCTGGAGAAGCCCTGCTCAGATTGCTTGGGACTGGAATGACAAAATTCCGAATTTATCGTCATGCTATCCAAAAATAAACACACTCGCTCAGCACGGGCTTGGGGCTCCTGAAAAATTATCAGAGCTGTGCTTTCCTAATTCACATTGTAAAGCCTCCCTATGCAAAGGCAGTGCTATTTCACTCCTATCTCCTCCTCAGCTTCTATTATTTAAAACGTGTGGGACATTCATACAGATGGAAAAGAAAAAAATAGGTCAGGCTGGAAACAAAAGCGAAGCCATTCTGTTTGATTAGCAGATTAAACATGCAGAACTGTAATCTGAAATTCCAAGGAAAGCCATTGAATGCAAAGGTTCAGAACACACGGGTAAAACACTCCTGCAAATTGTTGCAGCCTTTCATTGCCACGGTGCCAGCTGTCCTCAACTAAACCCAGAACCCAGAAAAGGGCTCAGCCACCTGAGTAGAAAATGCACAGAAATAACTCTATTGCATGTGGAATCTGGGACAGAACTCTAGGAGTTTTCTACCCCAATAAAACAGCCCAGTTCCTCTGAAATACTGCAGGACGCCGAACATTTGCAAAATCTGGCCCTTTCATTTGCAAAGATCCCACTTTTAAGTAAATTTATTCCTTTCCTGACACCGAGTTGACATCACAAACCTGAGAAACACTGATTCATTTCCCTTTTCTCTCCTGCATAACCACACTATTTACTGCCAAAATATGTAAAGGCCCAATCCAAATTTAATTTAATCCCAGTTTAGTTATTCAAGCCCAACGTCCTGAACATCATTTGATTGCTGCCACCTATTGTTGTTCCAAACATGCTGCAAGGAGTTAACCCTTTAGCCAGCAGCTACTGGAAGTGCCACTGGAAATGCTATTTATGTCTCTTTGACTGCCATATATGCAACTGATACTTCTATTTGGGCATGACAACTCTAGGAATTATGAATAAAGGTTAAAAAGGAAAGTGGATAAGGATAATAAATCTAAAAAGATTGGCTACAGGCAAGTCATTTCCTGCCCTGTCTCTCTAATTTATCAAGTAAGAATTTAATCACCTCTCAATGCTGGCAAAATTCAAAGTGTACAAACAAACCAAACAAAAGACTGCAATTGAACAGTACAAGACACACATATATATGTATACCATTTATTTTATATTTATTTTCAAAATTAAGGGGTGTATGCACACTAACTTCTCCACTAATTTAAGTTTTGGCTTGTCACTCACAAGAGAAGTAAATCTGGAACAGTCATTTCTCACACAGCCCATGTAAAAGGGTAATTCTGGGTTACCCAAGGTCACTTAGTTCTGCCTCCTCCTAACTGCACACACCTTCACAATGACACAATGTCCATCTGAAAGCTGAAAGAACACAAAAACCAACCCATCAGCCTTTGGGCTGCAGAGCTTGAAGTATCGAAACAGCACCTTTGCCAGTGCACATGAAATTTGAGGGGGCCTTTAATCCAAAATCTGAATTCCCCTGAACACCGTGCAAAGAAGTGAAAATTGTGTTCAAAAAGCACAGGAGGCAAAGGTGAATTCCCACCTCTGGCAGTCCTGTGAAGTCTCCAAGTCAGCCTCTTTGACACCCAAATGTCGAAGGGTAATTCCAATGCTTATTATGGGATCAAAGCCTCTCCTCCTCCTCCCCCCAGCTGTCCCATTGCACCTCCTCTTCTTTTCCAGCCTTTATCTATACATTAATGCTAACAATCCTTCACCAAAATCCATTTCAAACTTCATTTGGCTTGGAACTTGTGGACCTCATTCCACTTGAGTGGCCGAATGGGGACCTGGCCGAGGTCCACACCCAGCAGTTGGGTCTGCCAAGAGATGGGAAAAGGGAGCTCGGAGAGCAACCTGGGGCAGGAGGGGTGAAGAAGGACTCCAAGGACATGGAAGATGTTTGAACCAATGCCTCCAGTGGAGAAGTTCTCAAAGCAGGGACACTGAAGCAGAGTGTGCAGTAAAGGCTACAAGCCAGGGCTGCTGGGAATCAGCCAAAGCTCCCTCCTTTGCCACTCCTCATCACAAGCCACGACAGTGACTGAGATTAATATTATAGCGGAAGAAACTCCAGGCTCGTCGTTCCTTCAGCTCCAGAGCCCATCTCCTGTAGAACAAGGGCCTTCTAGATCAGCAGGGAAGGCAGCTAGACTCCCAAATCCTGCCCCCCTTCCCTGTAAGCCCCTTGCCTGCAGTGGCAGAGGAGCCACACAAGGTGTCTGTGCTGGCCACACAGGAATCCCTCCCCTGGCTCCAGCTCTGCACAGCCCTCATTTCATCTGCAAGCAGCAGTACGATCCCTCTGCCCCCAGGGACGGCGAGGGGGAAGTTCCCAGCAAGAAGAAGGAACCTCCTCTCCCAGGAGCAGCTCGAATCACTGGTTTGCCTACTGGGAATGCATTGGAACGGCTTCGACTGGAATTGCTGGGATTTGTCCCTGGGTTTGGAAGAGCAGAGGGGAGAGAACAGCTACTCCTTTCAGCAGCTGCCCACAACAGTCTTCAGCTTCATCTGGAATTGTATCTTAAATCCCAAGGGAGGCGGATCCAGAAAAACCCCCCTTCTCTGTCAGCACAACTCGGCTGTCTGACACTCAGTAAAAATGAGGTTGTGATTTATAGATCCAGCGATGTGCCCTGACCCTCTGGAAGTCAAAACAGATCTGAAACTACACCCTGCTCAGGCTCTCATACACTCTCCTTACATCCCCCTCACCTGTTTTCCCCTTTAGTTCTTAGCCTAAGGAAACAGGAGTAAAGATGCCAGCAGCTCCAGTGCTAAGGAACTCCAGCGTATGGGGAGCCAGTCCTGCTGCCTGGGATCAAGAATTAACAGCTGGTTGGAAATCTGGAAGCTGGTCCCACACAGGGAACAGGCAGAGTGGCGAAGAGGAGCAGGAAGAAGGCAAGAAGGAAACCAAACTTCCTTGGATTCCCTCAGGTCAAAGTTAATCCTGCAGTTCCACAGAAGATGATGGATGCTCTGCAAAGCATCGGACAGTCCCAGCACTCCCAAGAGCAAGGGAAGCAAACTGTTCCACTTAATTACATCTTCTGAAGGGGACCTGACCACCTTCTGCACACTAAAGGATTTAATTATCCCAGAAAAAACAATCTGCAAAGACACCAGTGCCGACTGAGGGAGGAAGCTCAGGATGACTGTGAGAAAACAGAACTCCACACCACCTCTTTTTTTCTGTTCCCAGGACATTCAGGACCAACCAGAGCACCTTAGCAAGGACAGCAGGGGCCAGACCCACCACTACTTTCCCTGGCTAGACAGGAGAAATGAGAGGGCTTATAAGGCAGAAATAGCAGGCAAGTCCTGTTCTTACAGAATATTTACCTATTTAGGCACAGAGCTTAAAACAAGAGGCTGTAATGAAAATACTTCTCTCTAAAGAAATGCCCAAGAAAACTGTGGTCAGGAACCATCCCCACTGAGACACATCAAGGGCAGCACTGGAAGTCACCACAACATGGACAAAGGGGCAGTGACAGGGAAACACCATGTGGGGACCAGCTGAGGGTCTTGTCCAATTCAGTAACCACCTCCAAGTCACATAAAGACAAGTGCTGGTTTAGAAGGCAGCAAAAAAGTTAAAGATCAGATTAAATACTGACTCTATTTAGGTATTTTTGCTATCAAGGTCACACACCACACATAAGGCCTTGAAATTACCCAGCTTATTCCAGTGGAAATTAATATAAGAGGCTAAATTGCCATTTGAGATGAGATATTTGTGACTCTGAGCCATGAACTTACTGTTTGCAATGTCACCTTGCAGCTGGAGAATTTGTGGGACAGGAATGGTGAGAATGACTACATCAAACTGCTCCGGGGGCCCTGCTCTCCTGGAGACCTCCCACTTCCCACCTCGCAGAGAGATGTGGGTCACATGCTGCTCATAGGAGACATCTGCACCTGTGGGCAAAAGGAAGTGCTGAAATCCATGTAACGGTGAATTCCACACAGGCTGGGAGAGCTGGGGGACAAAAAGGCTCCAGGGACACCTGAGAGCCCCTTGCAGTGCCTAAAGGGGCTCCAAGAGAACTGGAGAGGGACTTGGGACAAGGCATGGAGGGACAGGACACAGGGAGTGGGTTCCCAGTGCCAGAGGGCAGGGCTGGATGGGATATTGAGAGGGAATCCTTCCTTGGGAGGGTGGGGATGCCAGACACAGGTTGCCCCTGGATCCCTGGGAGTGTCCAAGGCCAGGCTGGACGGGGCTTGGAGCACCCTGGGCTGGTGGGAGGTGTCCCTGTCATGGCAGGGGGTGGCACTGGATGAGCTTTGAGGTCCCTTCCAAGCCAAACCAGTCTGTGACCCTAAGACTCTATAACTCAGCTCAGGAAAGAGATGAAGAACTACCAGCTGCTCTCTTTGCCAGGCTGTTTACCCTGGCTTTAGTGAGCTGAACCCATCCTGAGGGAAATCCATCAAACACAGGAGGTGGCACAGGGTAAGCAGTCAAAGCACACCCCCAAGAGCTGAGAAAGACAGCATTTCCCCTCTCAGCAACTGAAGACAGGAACATAGTTAATTATTTGCAAGACCAGGGTCTAAAAAGCCGGTTAATTAAAATGTGCCAACAATCACATAGAAGGACCAAAGCTTGAGTGCTCTTACAACTCGTATTTTTCAAACCAGGGTTAAGTTAGTCACTGAACTGCACATCTGGTTCTACCACGTGGCACCTAATGCAGTAGTTACACGGTTTAAACTAGCAGGTGATCTCCTTGGGCTTTTTCTAAAATGCTAGGCCTGACTTTCATATGCTAAAGCCATCAGGGTAAATACAGGCTTTGCCCCTGAGCCTACAGGTGTTCAGTTTGCAAAGAGACTTTTACGAGCCAGGCCTGCAGGACTCAGAAATTCACAGAGTTCCCAGGCATGTTTATCCATCTAAGCCACTTCCAGACATACATAAACAAACAAAGAACTTCAACATCCTCATTGGAGATTTCAATTCCAAAGGCAGTCCAGGAAAGCCATCAAAAACACGATCATAATACCCTTTCATTTCACACAAAGGCACCTAAAAAGTTACCTGACTGTTTTAAATAATACTTGACCACCGAGGAGATGCCCTGGGGTGCCACGTAATTGCAGGAGCCTTCTCTCACCACCAGTCCTTCCACGGGAGCACTCAGTGGTTTCAGGATGCCGTGGGACAGAAGCTCCTCATAGAAGCTTGAAGGGAGGAAAAATGCACAGAGATGAAAACTTGCTCCATTTGTCACAATGAAAAGTTAAGGCCCAGCCTAACTTTCGAATTGAGAGGGGTTTTTAAGAAGCTGCGTTTCAAGGGCAGTTTATGCACCAACATTGCTCTGAAACAACCAACTCCCTTGGCACGTGTGACAGTGTGAGGTGTGACAGTCCCCTAAGGCTCAGACAGCAGGAGTGTTCCAGCTGCTGGACGCAGCTGCCTGGCACTCACCTGCCCTTCCCCTGCTTTTCCACATCCCTGCCACATCTCCAGCCACATCTCCAGCCCCTTCCCCGAGACAAAGCGAGCACCCCTGGGTCTTTTATCACCCACGCCTTTCCCAGCTCTCCCCTATTCCACTGGTGGGGGATCTCAGGGGGTGCTGCTCGGGGCTGGGTTGTTGGCTGGGGTTGAACCACAGCACCCCTGGGGTCCTTCCCTGCTCCCCACGGGAAACCCTCCCGACCCTGCAACCTCCCACTCGGTGGCGGCACGGAGGGGATGCGTGGTATGGGAGGGAGGGGGGGGATGAGTGGGAGAGGGGGCGAGTGGGACGGGCGGGATGTGTGGGATGGGCGGGATGAGTGGGGTGAGTGGGACAGGGGGGATGCGTGGGATGAGGGTGACTAGTGGGACATGGGGGGTGAGTGGGACGGCAAGGCTGAATGGAACGAGCGGGATGAGTGGGACGGACAAAAAGAGTGGGATGGGCGAGATAAGTGGGACGGACAAGCTGAGTGGGACGGACAAGAAGAGTGGGACGGACAAGAAGAGTGGGACGGGCGGGATGACGGATCGGAAGCGCTGGGGACAGGACGGGGCAGGAAGGGACAGGAGGGGACGGACTGGGACGAGCTGGGACGGGCTGGGGCGGGCTGGGGAGGGACGGGACGGGGTGGGCTGGGGTGGGATGGGCGGGTCTCACCTGAGCCGCGGCCCTGCCAGGTCCGTGTCGCAAGTGATGAACTGAGCTCCCAGGTCGGCGCTGCCCAGCTCGCCGCGGGTCGTGCTCATGCGGCCCCCTGTGCATGACAGCCAGTCACACAGCGCCACGACACACGGCACGACATCACACGACACGACACGACACCCACCTGCGCCCCGCGCCTTGTCCCAGACGGCCAGGGGTGGCCGAGCCCCCCTTGCCAGCAGCGCCGAGCACGCCCCGCCCGTGAGCCCCGCGCCCACCACCAGCACCCGCGACATCCCACGGGGCACGGGACACGCCACACGGCGTACGGGCTCCCCGGGAACACACCCAGCAGCGGCCAGAGCCCGCCCGTGGGTGGAGCGGTGCAGGAGGCGGGCAGGACTGCCGGGGGGTGTCTGTGCATGCAGCTCTTCGCATGGATAGGTGTGCGCACAAACAGCTGTGCACACATCTGGCTACGTACATCTGTGTATACACATCTGTGCTGTGCACACAGACTGGTATACACACCTTGACACACACTCATCTGTGTGCATACCCATCTGTACACACACCTGTACACGTGCAGATGTACACACACGAACATCTGTACACACATCTGTGTATACACGTCTGCTGTGCACACACACTTGTACACACACCTTTACACACACTCATCTGTGTGCACGCACATCTGTACACACACCTGTACACGTGCAGATGTATGTGCACAAACATCTGTATGCGCATAAACATCTGTACACACACACCTGTCCTGCGCGCACACACCTGTACACTCATATCTGTGTCTGTACACGCAGCTTTGCACACACATCTGTGTACACTCACACCTGTACATACACATCTGCACCCACACAAACATCTGTGTACACACACCGTACACACACACCTGTTCTGTGCACACACACCTGTACATACCTCTGTACACACACATCTGTGTATACTCACACCTGTCCTGTGCACACACACCTGTGCACACATATCTGTGTCCGTACACACACCTTTATGCACACATCTGTGTACGTTCACACCTGTACATACACATCTGTACCCGCACAAACATCTGTGTACACACACCTGTACATATATATATCTGTATACACACACCTGTACACACACACACCTGCACATACACACGTCCTCCTGAACAGCTTCCACCAAAATCAAAACGTGGTCACCTGGAGATGCTACTCAGAAGGAATTTCTGGGGGGGGGTGTGACACCATCCGAAGAGTGCTGATGGGCCATCTCCAGCACCTGAGGGTGTAACCATGCATGGTACTGGTCTGTAATTTCCACGTTAGGAAAGTGGGATCCTGAGAAGCTGAGATTGGAGGAGATAGTGCTGAGGGGTGGTGAGATGTGTGCACCACCTCTGCCCAGGGAAAACAAAGTCCCATCCGGAGAGCCTTGAGCGTGGGCGTTTGGGGGAAGTATTTGGATTGCTATCCTTACCCTGCTGCGTAGGTGAGAGGAGAAATTCCAGAGACCTTCTGATAGGATCGTTGTGGTATGGGGGACACCAGAACCTGGCACTTTGGCAGTGGTGTTGAGCAGCAGATTGGTGTGAAGTCCTTTCTGTAACGCTTGTTGTGCCTAAGGGATAGGCAGGTGTTGGAAATGATCATCTTCAACAGGAGCTCCAAGTTGATCTCAAGGCAGATGATGTTTAATATGTTAAATATTAATGTTTTAAATGTTTCTTGGAGAAAGGTTGGAGCCCAGTGACCCAACCACCCTCTGGGGGAAGAACCTTTCCCTGATATCCAACCCATCCATGATGGGTGGTGCTCAGGTTTCCACTGCAGTACAAAGGGCTCTGTGCCCATGGGCACACACACCATGGGCACTGCTGGCAGAGAAAGCAGGAGTGTTCCAAGAGAGGGCTGCATGAGTTGGGTGAGAACTCTTGGACATATGACATGTTTTGGGCTGACACCTACCTGAAGTATGTGCCAGGGACAGGTGGCCCTGGGTGAGGGCAGGGCATGGCAACGCTCTGATTAGGAGCTGTGGCACAACAGCCTTACTGGAAAGGGCCTGGCAAGGGTGCCAGGCACAGAACTGAACCTGAGCCAACAAGGTGCTCTCCCTGCAAAGATGCAGAAGCCCAGCCTGGGCCACTGGGGCAGACTGGGCTGCCTGGGTTAGTTCTCACCCCTGCTCTTTGGGGCAAGGGATGTCACATCTGGTTGCTATGTCCACTTCTGGAGTGAGAGGGATGTGGAGACTACCCAAAGAGGCTGGAAAACAAGCATTGACCCTACGATGGGAGGTGGAAGGAGCTGAGCTCATTGGGTCTGGCCATGGGGAGGATGAGAGTGGTCTGAGGGCAGCCTGTGACTTCTCGGGGGGCAAAAGCTGATAGAGCAAAACACCTCTGAAGGATCAGGGAATATGATAGGGGAAAATGTTGTTGCACCTTTGGATGGTGGCACTGGAGATGCAGAAGGGAAGATGCTTCTTTCTCTGGGGAGTAGGAAGCACCTTTGGGATGGTCACCACAGACTTGGGGAATCTCCATTCTGGGTGACTTCCAAAACTTGGCTGCTCAAAGCCAGGGCCAGTCTGATCCAGTAGTGGGAACTGTCTTGCTTCGAGTGGAACAGTGGATGGAGGTCCTTAGAGGTCCTTTCCCACCAATATTTCTTTGATGTCACTCCTATGAAATGAAGCCCAAGGGACTCTCCTTGATCCAGTTCAGCCTCTATAGTGCTAATGTTTCATCAAGAGCTGCACATCACCTTTGAGAGGACAGATCATCTTCTAAGACCTGTGATAATGTCTCACTCTCCCAGGACAGTTTTGAGTGCAGCCTTGGTCTTGCACCTTTCAGGGAGGACAGTGCCTCCAGATGAGTGTGACCAGAGTTGCTCTGCCCTTCCCCTGGAGTGCAGACTTCCACTCTCTCTTTCCTCAGAAGCCGAAAGTCAAAGGTGTCTCACCCAGTGAAGTGAAGTGTGGCTTCAGCACCCTAAACCCAAGCCCCTCTTAACCTCCGAATCTCTAAATTACGAACCAATGCCCTACTGTGGCTGTGTTTAAAGGGCAGGACCAACTGCCAAATCCAGGTGTGTGCCTTGGATGCATCTCAGGTCCATTCCAGGCTGACACCAGGAGATGTCTTTCCCTACTGACCTTTCACCGTGATTTCCAAAGCAAAACAATCTAGGAAAGCAGGGCAGAAGAGAGCGCCAGCCCTGCCAAGGGAGATGGAGAGGGATGACTCCCTGTTGGCAGGGCACATGGAGGAGAGGGCGCTTGGATACTCTGTATTTTCCCGTAAGGGTGTGAAGAACAAGGATGTTGTGGTGGGTTGTCCCCAGCCAACAGCTGAGCACCCACACAGCTGCTTGTTTGCTCCAGATCCCACCCCAAAGTGGGGCAGGTGGAGGGAACTGGAAGAGCAAAAGTGAGAAAACTGGGTGGAGAGAAAGAGTGTCGCTCTGGCTAATTGGCTGTGTCCCATTCCTGTGGTATGAGGAATGGGAACTCCATCCCAGCCTGACCCAGTACAAATGTTTTTAGGCTGTTGCCTGGGATTTAATCTCCAGCTCGCATTTAACATCTCTGTCTATACAACAAGAAACCCCATCATTTCTACACCACCTAAGATCTGCCACCAGAAATCCATTTCAGACTTTGATTTTCCCTTGCAATAACTTAATTATGCCTCTTATAATAAATAAATAATCTGATCAATGAAATGTGATGCTGCAAACTTTCTTCAGCAATATCAATTAAACCACTTTATCAATAGGCATCACCTCCAGATGTCCACAGTTATTTGACTCTGCCTAAACAGTATTTAACCGGCCTCCACAAACAAATGCTGGGAAACTGTACTTTCTAAACTCTGGTGTTGCCTAATGATTTCTATGTTCTACATCTCAGTGTGTTTACATTTAGCCCTCTCTCTTAGTGCCACCCCACCCTCCAGACAGTTCAAATAGGGCTGTCCCTGGAGAGATGAGCAGCACTGAGCCGTGTGCTGGCGAGAGGTGACCATCAGTCCTCTGCTGCTGCCCTGTGCCCCCTCTCTGTCCCTTCTGCACTGCCCATCCATCCATCCATCCATCCATCCATCCATCCATCCATCCCAGGGCTCACACAGCCCCTGTGTCCTCCTGCAGGAGCTGTGCCACCCTTCGGCTGCGCTGGTTGCCTTTGCCCTTACAAAGGTGAGTGTGGGACAAGCATTGTTAGAGCTGGGTCTGAGTGTGGGTGTGAATGGTGCTTGTGAGTCCAAGGCAGTGGCCCATGTTTGGCTGAGAACAGGGGGACAAAGTCTGTCATGCTGGGTGGGTGTGGATCTGTTTTCTCTGCCCAGTGGTCCATCACCTCATGGTCACTGACGGCTACAGCTGTTGTTGGAGGGAACAGCCCTGCCCAGATCTTCCAATATCTGTTTATGGATCTACTGCTGGTAACTGTGTGTGAAAACTGCTGTTCCCCACTGCCTTCACCACCTTCTGTGGCAGGTGGACTCTCCAGTGCACAAAGTAATTATTTCAGCTCTGGTAAACCCCGTATTGTTAAGTGATGTCTGGATTTGCTGGAAGATGCAGCACTCCCAAGTAAGGTGATACATTTCACATGCAGATTCGCACTTGTATTTATCCTGATTCATCCTCCTCTGAATTAAATGTAATCAGTTCTAGTCTTTTCCATGATGATCAAGGAGAATGGCAAGTAATTAGAGATTTTCTTTTCATGATTTTATTCCGAATTTAGGGAGGGAATGCAGTGTTGGATCTCCTCTGGCTGAGCAAAATCAGCCTGCTACCCTCCCTCTCCCTCCTGAGCAGGCTTGGCCAGTGGTGTTAATGGGTGATGCAAACAGCAGGGTAATGTTACAGAGCCTCTCAGCCATCCCCTTTCCTGTAATGCAGTGGGAAGGGACAGAGGAAAGTGGCACTGCATCACTGCTGATAGGACAAGTACCCTGCATCCTTTGGTAATTGTTAACAGGCTGTGTTGGATGGAACTCTTGGTCCAGTGAAAGTTGTCCTTATCCACAGCAGGGGATTGGTATGACATCGTCTTTAGAGTCCCTTCCAACCCAAACCATTCTGTGTTTCCACGAGAGAAAGGCTGGCCTGGGATCTGCAGCTGTGCTGATGCCTCTGGGGCTCTCTCTGTGCCCCACCGAGCTCTGAGGTCTCTGGGACTCCTTTGGGCAGGGGGAGATGGTGCTGTTGGGTCTGCTGTGGGGACCACGTGGTGAACGCTGGAATTTACCATTTAAACCAGGGGCCCACAACACTGTCATGGGTTGGTTTGAAAGCTGTAATTAAATGCTCCATGATTTTCGGCTTGCAAACTCTTGCCTTGCATTCTGACATGCCTGTAGGAAGCAGGGAAGTTTATCCTTGCTGATTGCACTGCAGACTGGGGTTCCAAGGAATGGAGCAGTTACATGAGACAAAAACAGCATAAAAGGAGATCACTAAAGTGATGAGCCACCTGGGCTAGTGGAAGGTGTCCCTGCCCATGGCAGGGGGTGGAATGGGATGAACTTTAAGGTCCCCTCACTGTGATTTAAACACACTTGCTATTTCCAATGGTCTGCAGAGCATTGCAAGGATTGCTGTCTTGCCCCTTACTGGAATTCCTGGAAGCCTGTCCCATCTCCCTGCAAATATCCCACATGAGATGTGTTTCCTGAGCCACTGCACATCCTTTCAGTGCTCACCCAGGCCACCAGACTGAGCCTGAGTCCTACCTGGGGGGTTTTCCTGCCCACATCTCTCCTTTCCCTGCTGTTCCTCACCCCTGACACTCTGGATGTGTTTTTCTAGGCAAAGCGAGGATGTGGCTGGCTCTGGCTCTGGTGTCCATGTTCCATGGGATGGGATCTGGGCAATGCCCCTTGAATTTTCCATTTCTCAAGAATCCAGAAGCACGCATGAACATCGTAAGTACAATGGCATTGGGGCAATTACCCAGGAAACAGCCAGTATAAAATAGTGATAGTTAAATATTGGATTTAGGGATTAGCTTGGGGGAGCCCTGAAAACATTATTATTTGCTTTCCTCTTCCTGCAGAGTGAAATGGTCTCCTACTGGGGATACCCCAGTGAGGAGTATGATGTGGTGACAGAGGATGGCTATATCCTTCAGCTGAACAGAATTCCTCATGGCAGAGGAAATGCTGGATGCCGAGGTAAAATGGGTAAAACACAGGACACCCACACCTTTTGCTCTTGGCTGGGATATACGAGGGCTTGTGCAAGAGAGTTTTCAAGGTTCCCCATGGCTTGGCATCTGCAGCATGACTTTTGATCGATCAGAACTTGTAGGGAAGGCTGACCCCTTGAAGTTGAGGTTTTCTCACCTTTAGTGGGCACTGAGCATGGGTGATGCCCCATGCACGGGTCAGGCTGCACTCCCAGCAGGGAGAAGCATCCCAGCCCTCCTGGTTCCTCACTCACACCTTGGGTTTCCTCTGGGAGCCTGGAGCCCCATATGTGGTCCTGCAGCCAAGTGGTGCATCAGCAGGCTGGTTTGATAGTCCTTGAGGAGCTTCCAGGGGATCCTCTTGTCCTGTGAGAAGTGACAGCTGGGGAGGTCTAGACCTGTGAGAAGGTGCATCTCTTCCCATCACATCCCCAACTCCTCTGTGTTTGCCTCTAGAGCTCCCTGGGCAGCCCAAGTTCTGCCAGTGCTCCCAGAGCTACTGGGGGCAAAGGCAAAGATATGATGCACCACACAACAAACCTGCTTTTTGCTTGAAATCCAGGGGAATGCTGGCACAAACCTCCCTAGACCCTGACTGCCATAATTCGTGGGGATAATGCCTCTGAACTGTCTCAAATGATGACAGAAAACATTAAAAACCAGAACCAGTCCTCATGACACCCGTGTTCCAGGTGCAAGACCCGTGGCATTTCTGCAGCATGGTCTCCTTGCAGAAGGCAGCTGCTGGCTCACCAATCTGCCCAACAACAGCCTGGGCTTCATTCTGGCCGATGCCGGCTACGATGTCTGGATTGGGAATAGCAGAGGGAGCACTTGGTCCAAGCGACACCTGCTGCTGTCTCCCAAACGGGATGAATTCTGGGCTTTCAGGTAACCAGGTCCTTTGAGGGCCTCAGGAACAAGGGGATTCTTTCACCTTCCAAGGGTGGTGCTGCCCTAGCTTGGGGAGGGATGAACAGCCTGAACCAAAGCATATCCACTTATTTTGGGTGAAAGCCCCCTGCGCTTTCCCAAGGACACATTCAGCTAGGATAAAGAAGTTTGTGCAGTGGTCCTGCCCTCCCTGCTGCTTTTGTGGTTTGCTGGTGGTGGTTGCGCACCTCTCAGGTGTCTGCTCTTCCTTCTGCAGCTTTGATGAAATGGCTAAATATGACCTGCCAGCAGTTATAAACTTCATCGAACAGAAAACAGGGCAGAAACAGCTGTTTTACATCGGTCATTCACAAGGCACCACTATAGGTGAGTGGGGGTTTTTGACTCACCTTGGTGGCAGTGTGGGCTGTCTGCATCACCCCTGGGAACTGTGAAACCCAAATTTCATGTTGATCTGACCCTTAAATCCAAATTTACTGAAATTAAATTCTGCACATGAGTATCTTAAAAGGGTAAACCATTTTTTTCCTACTATTTTTCTCCCCAGGTTTTATAGCCTTTTCCACCATGCCTCAGCTGGCCCAGAAAATCAAGATGTTCCTTGCTCTGGCACCTGTGACCACAGTTACGTTTTCTCAGAGTCCAGCTAGAAAGCTCGCCCTGTTTTCTGACTATGGGCTTAAGGTATGTTGGTCCAGAGCATGTTCTGAATGCAGCTTTTCATAGGGATTGTGAAATTACCTACACAGGATATTTCCAATCATTTACACAGAGAGGAACTCTGTGCTCTACCTGTTTTCATAATGAAGAGAATCACACCTATGAGTCCAGAGTCTTTCTGTCCTGAATTTACAGGCAGAATTAGAGCCAAAATGTTGGCAAACAGAACTGATGCAGAGACTGTGAATCGAGCCTCTCCACTTAGCACAGGAGCACAGTGAATGTAGAATGTCGTGCATGTAAAAAAGGAGGGAGGGAAGCATTTAACAGAGTGCCAGGAAGGCTCTGCTCGTGGGCAATCCTTAATGGGAAGGGAAACAGAAGCTGTGAAGTGCTGGTGCTCTGGGGGAAAAGCGTGACCAGAGTCTGTATTTCCTGAGCACATCTGCAATTTTACAGGAGATATTTGGCACCAGAGATTTCCTCCCACACACTGCCTTGGGTGAGCTGCTCCTTTCCAAATTCTGTACCTGCTCGAAGGCCTGCAAGAGCTTCTTGTCTGCGGTCTTTGGATTTAACTGGAAGAACACGAACATGGTGTGTAGGAAGTGGGCCCTTGGTGTCCTTCTGAAGGACAAAGTCCTGGAGCCAGATGACCCCTCTTAAGAAATGTGCTTTTGTCCTTCCAGAGCCGAATGGATGTGTACGCAGGACACGTCCCAGCGGGCTCTTCAGTGCAAAACATAATCCACTGGCTGCAGGTAAACCTTCCCAGCTTCTTTCCTGGGCAAACCAGAGTCGTGGGGGCTCTCCATCCTGGGAGGGACCAAGCCATGCCCACCCTGGCCATGTGTTGCTGAGAGTCCTGTTCCACTTAGACAAGAGATGTTCAGAGGCTCCTTCCAACCAACACATCTTTGCTCATGTCATTTCAGGGCAATTCTTCAGCCAAAAAGGAATATTTAGAGCCCTAATCCCCTTTTCTAGAAAAATTTTCAGTTTCTCCCCTCCTGGCACCAAGCACAAACCATATAAATATAATCTCCTTTCATTTCTCCAAGTTCATGGCAATAATTAATTGCACTGGGCCCGTGGCAGACCTGTGAGACACACTTGAAAACTCTTGCCTGTTCAGTGATGAAAACCAGCTTTTGAGTTCCCCCTTTTAAACTGGGTGCAACCCCAGGGAAGTGGCATTTCATTTAGAGCTTTGCGTGTCTGAATTTGCTGCAGGGAGTTCACAGTGGGGCACTGAGAGCTTTTGATGGGGGCACCATGTACAACAGCCTTCGCTATAGACAGGTAAGAGCTTCCCATGGCCCTTTGACTTACACGTCCCATTCCCATTCGTGCCTGGTAGGATTCCTCTGGATTTCTTGTCCTCTCTTCACAAATGGGGCATTCAGGGAGCAAGTCAGTGGGAACTCCACTTGGAAAGACAGCATTTTCTGCTCGAAACTCTATTTTGAACATACCTTCTAAATGGACTGAAGTGTTAGGTGCTTTCCACTTTTGAAAGGAAACAGTCTCAGGTTGTACCAGGAGAGGTTCAGGTGGAACATTGGGGAAAATTTCTTTGCTCAAAGAGTGGATGAGCACTGGAACAGAGAAAATAACTTCTTTCTTCCTTAAAGAAGGAAAATGCAAATTGCTCTGAAAGAGACACACTTCCTAACTCGAATAATCAGACTGCAGGGAAAAAGACATGTTTCTGACAAGCCACCTGATGGCCTCAAGGTGCTGAGTCAGAACAACCTCCAGGGTGTTTTCATTTCAAGAACTTGCTTCCAAACACTTTCCTGAGGGAAAGGCTGGTGCTTGCATGAGGTGTCACCACAAGCCCCAGCAGAGCTGGTTGGAGGGACCTCTAGAGGTGCCCAGTCCAACCTCTTGCTTGAAGCAGGATGATCCACCTGCATTAGACCAGGGCAGCTAAAGTTCTGCTGGCTCATCAAAACTGCCTATAGGATCAGAACCAGAATTTCTAGCAGGCCAGAACGGGTTCATTACTCACTTTAAATTAAGCTGTGTCGCATCAGGCTCTGCACCTTTTCCTGCAGTTGCTCTTCTTTCTAGAAGGAAGCCTTCCCAGGTTTTATTTCCCCTCCATCCCCCTTGCACAGTGAGCATTTTGTTGCATCCCAACAAGGTCTCTCCTCTGTGAAATGCCACTTTTCCCCCTCTCCAGGAGGGTCCACCGCTCTACGAGGTGAAGGACATGGCAGTGCCCACGGCCGTGTGGAATGGGGGGCTGGACTGCCTGGCTGACCCCCGGGACACGGCCCTCCTGCTGCCCCAGATCAGCCACCTGCTCCACCACAGGCTGATCCCCGAGTGGAACCACATGGATTTCATTCTGGGCCTCAATGCCACCGAGGTTCTGTACTCAGAAATGCTGGACGTCATGAAGAAGCACCTGTAAAGGCGGTGGTTTGGTTTGAGACATTATTTCTTTTGCTGATGGGTCTTATAAGATTAATGCTGTCTCTGAAGGATTTTTAACTTTCTCACTATTTGGACCACCTGAATATAGCTGATTAAAATGCTGATAACTACAGCAATGACAGGGTGGGGAGAGGAGCCTTATTAGTGAGAATTAACTCATGTTATTCCTGCCTGGCACTGCATTTCTTTCCTTTCTCCTTCATTATTTTTCCCCCCCCTCTTTTTCCCTGTTTTTTTTGTTGGGTTGTGGAGGGGGGGGGGTGGGTCAGTTTTTGTTAGTTAACAAAATCTGAAGACAAAGAGACAGTCCAGCCTGTGATTCTGATGTGTAATGTGCAAAACCCAGACAAAAAGGGGGCATAGGGGATGTGCAAAGTGCCTTCATCTCAGGGTTTATTTGAGATGTTTTGATAAAAAGATTGAGTCATTCATTCTGTGTGGCCTGTTTTCTTACTGGGGTGCTTCCATCCACTCCAGTCCGTACAGATGGGACCAAAACCTCCCCTCTGGCAGTGGATTTGTGCAGCTCCAGCCATGGTGGGTTCAGCCCACGTTTGGCACCCCAGAGCGGTGACCCCAGAGATGTCACGGCGACTTTTCCTCTAGCCTGAAGGAAGGACAGTTGTTTTATAGCACCATCCTTGTCTCTGCCAGCCAAAACCCTGAGGCTCCTCAGGAAAAACTTGATAAACATGTGAATGATATGCCCACCACATCATGAGCTTTATGAGGAAGAGTCCAGCTTCCAATTTCAAGGAGAAATTCATTAGCCCAGCCCACGCACCAGAGCACAATCAGATTTTCAGTCTGTTGGGCTCCCTCTAAAATTCCCTGGAAGATCTGAGTCACCTGGAAGCAGCAGCAACACACGGATGGGAGGTTCCTGAAAACAGGGAAGCAATGTGGGGGAGAGCAGCCTTCCCAGGTGTTGGGGGGTTCTTTTTTTGTAGCAGAATCTGTCACTAGAATTTGCTCAGCACAGGTGGGTGGCAGTGGTCCCTCCCTGGTGGGGGAGGTCCTTGTGCTCGCCACTGCACCATCCTTGGGGAGAAGCTTCCCAGAGGGGTTCCCAAGGAAGCCACTGTGGGTTTGTGCTTGTTCCTCTGCTGTTTCCTTCAGAGCAAAATGAAAATTTAATGAGAGCTATTTATGAGAAGAAGCTTGCCTTCATTACAGTCTCCTGGTATATCGCGATGGTTGCAGGAAATAATTCATGATTTCATTCTTTCCCTCTCCCATTTTCTTCCTAAATATGTTGCTTCAGCCTCAGTCCAAGAAGCTTTCTGTTAAATTGTCCTTTTAGGTAACGCTCGTCACCTAAGCTGTTTATTCAGTTTGCTCAAGACTGTCGGTTTCCAGTAAATATTTTTTTCTCTACCGAAAAAATGTCTCGTAAATTTTATCGGGTGATCAGATTATCAGATTAGGACAATGTTTGTTTTTCTGACTTTAAGAAATTCTCTAAGCAAGTACAAATTCTTGCTTAAGTTAATCCTGTTTAAACACACCTCTTTTTTTTTTTTTCAAATTCTCTTTCCGCTTCTGCAGAAACAATTTGCCCAAAGAAAATATTTAAAAAAACCCCAAACCCACATAAATAAATACGCAGCTTCACTTGGGATTTTGCCATAAGGACAAGAGGACTTTCCCCTGATTGCTTTGTCGCCTTTGCTGTGCCCAAATATTTTCTTTCCTTTTTAAACCCCCGCAACAAAGCTGTGACCCAAATCCTGGCAGAAATGAAACCAATCCGGCTGCCAGCAGTGGGAGATGTTTGCAGATGGGACACACCGCACGTGGCTGCACCCAGGAGGGGTGGGAATAAATCAGGAAACAACCCCAAATCCTCCCGTGGGCTCTCCAGAGGGGATCAGAGACCCTCAGGAGGGTGACAGGCACCTCCTGGCTCTGCTCCTGCTGGGGTGAGCCTGGTGGGCTCAAAGCAGTGCAGGCAAAGAACCCCAAACCACCAGCCTGGGGTGGGTTTCCTGTGCTTTCCATCAGCAGGGGATGGTCCCCTCTTAGCCAAGGGGGCTTTGACTGCCCTGACCCCCGGCTGGGCCACAGACCCCAGGACCTCTCCTGTGACCCCCAAGGCTCTCACCTCACCCTGCTCCCCCCCAGCTTCCCAGTCTGACCCGCCCAGCCTCTCTGGGACCACTGGGAATGCATCAGCACTGCCACCGCTCCAGGGGGACAGAGCTCTTTTATTCCGTGCTGGTTTTGGTGGCACAGGGCGGTGGCAGCTGTGCCATGCCAGCCTCCACCGCCTGCTGAGTCAGAGGGCTGTGCCTGGGCTGGCAGGAGAGCACAGCCCTAAATCAGAAGGAAGAGCAGGTCTCAGCTGGCCGGGTTGGATGTGGCACCAGGGACAGCCAGCCCTGCTGGCCCTTGGCTCCTGAGCTGCCCTCGGTGGGGGAACAGATCGGTTCTCCACGGAAGACCCCACTGGGAAGCAAAACCAGGGGTTGGGATTGGGATTCTCTCCGGGTTCTCGTCATTTTGTGGGTGAAACGACACGAGCCTGACTTTGTTTCACTCGAGGAAGGTGCTTGAAGGGTGTTATTTGAAGGTGCAGTTTTAAGCCCAGGTGTGACCCACCCTCTTCAGCCTCAGCCCTGCGTTGCAAATCGATGGCAACAGCTCCAATGCCACAGGCCGGTTCCTCACCACTGTTACCAACCTTTCATCAGGTTCACACTGACAGGCTGACTTCGACACTCCCTGCAGTGGATTCTTCTTGTTTTCCTCTTCAGGAGCAGGTGAGGGATGGGACACCCTTGCAGAGCCTGAGCCCCAAATGAAGCTCAGTGTCTGGCAGAGCCCCCCGAGCAGCTGGTGGTGGCACCACAAGATGCCTTACGACAAGCTGAGCTCAGCCCTCCAGCCCCACAAGCTGCTTCACTGACGTCAGCTTGGGTTAGAGAGCAACCCTTTATCCTTTAAACATATTTATCTCTCTGTTAAAAGGCGGGGGATGCAGAGGTTGCAAATTAATCTCACTGGGTCTTAATCCAGCCGGGCTGTCAGCGTTTTTATTTTCTTTGGATTGCAGGTCCTGAAACCTTCTGCTCTCTGGAGTGCTGGGGGTGTCCTTTGCCACATGCAGGGACCTGCAGGCAGGATCAGGCACAGCTCTGCAAACAACTGCCTGAGCTGCTGGCAAGCACATGTAGTAAATGAATGGGGCTGGCATCAAAAATGTGCAATAAATAGGGTAAATAAATAACATGAACCAAATAGATGGGGCTCTTAGGCTGAGCATGAACAGGCTCACCACATCTGGTAAGTGGCTCTGCTGGCTGGGCAGTTACCAGGGAGGTGGGGAGATGCTGCTGAGTGTTCCTTGGAGACCTTTCTGATTGTCCACCTCTCTGGTCAGGTTTTCACACAAATATAGGTAACCAAAAAAATATAACCTCGTTTCCAAAGGAATCCATTAGGGAGTTAATCCCTCCAGGGTAAACAGAGTTGCTGAAATTTACTCCTCTAGACTTTTTTTTTTTTTTTCATTTCAACACTAAGAAGCTGAACAGGATGAGCAAGAAAAGCTTGGCAAGAAACAATGTGATTGGAGAGGGGTGGCTAGGTGGACTTGTGAGGTGAGGAAGGGCTCAGCCTCTCCGAGCTCTTCTTGAACATTTCGTCACCAGCAAATCACTGGCTTTTGGACCTTCCCTGGTGCAGTGGGGAGGCTCCGGTGAGGACAGTCCCCTCCTACTCTGACCTTTACCAGCTGTGCCCAGCTCAGATGTGGCCTCTTCCCCTCTCATCCTGGCCTCCTGCATCCCCTGGAGACCCCCATCTTAACACTCACATGCCTCTGCTATTCCCACTCAGGGAGTCATTTAGGTTGGAAAAACCTCCAAGGTCACCAAGTCCACCCTGTGCCCGATGCCCACCTTGTCACTGAGTGCCACGGCCAGTCCTGCCTTGGGCACCTCCAGGGCTGGGCACTCCAACCCTCCCTGAGCAGCCCCTGCCAAGGCCTGACCACCCTTCCCAGGAAGAAATGCTTCCTGAATTCTCCCAGCTGGGTTTTCCTCCCAAGGCACACCCCAGAGGTGATGTGGGACACTGCTCTGGGTAGGTTATATCTCCCAGGAAACACTTCTCTCCACCTCTCAGGCATGTGGTGTGCACTGAGCTCCCTGAGCTCCTTCTTCTGTGAGAAGTCTTTCTCCCCTGCAGTCTCTGCTCGCCTCCTCCAGCCTCTCTAGAGCCGCAGCCAGGGTCACTTTTGTCCCCTCCTGTGCCTAAACCCACAAACCAAAGCACACGCTCGATTCCTGGAGTAAAATTTCTTTGCTTGCAACGCTCTGAGCGAGCAAAAGGTTAAAAACAAAGTACCCAAACCAAAGCAGATGTCCTGCAAACCTCACCCCAGCGAGGCCCAGCAAGCAAAGGGCTGGAGCTTGGCCGTGATGCAAGAGTTTATTGCAATCCTTATATCGACAGAGCGTGGGCAGGAATTACATCATTGCGGTTAAGGCTTTGAATCAGTGTGGAGAAAGGTGATAGGGAGGCACTTTTAAGGGGGGAAGAGCAGCACAAGGGCCGTGGGAACGGGCTGGCTCATGGATACTGGTCCATGAGGGAGACCATCTGGCTGTACAAGAGCCCGGGGGCGTCCTGGCCCCAGTGGTGGTCGAAGTGGTTCCAGTGGCGGAACTGCTGGTGCCGCACGATGTTGGGGATGCGGCGCAGCAGACGCCGGGTCTCCCTGGGGGGGCACACCCGGTCGTGCCCCCCGCTCCACAGCACCACGGGCACCCTCATGTCCTCTATCCTGTAAAAGGGTGGGTAGGACTGGGGAGGGGGGAAGGCACCGGTTATTTGGGGGCTCTGACACAAACAGCACTAATCAGGGAATCGTGGATATGCTGAGCTGGGAGGAGCTCACAAGGGTCATCCAGTCCTGCCCCTCCTCTGCCCCTCCTAAAGGAGTTGCCTCTGCAATGAGGTCTCCCCTCAGTCTCCTCTTCTCCAGCTGGACACCCCAAGTGCCCTCAGTGTCCTCACACACTTCCCCTCCAGGCCCTTCCCCATCTCTGTCCCCTCCTTTGGACACTCTCCCATGGCTCAATCTCTCCCTTCCATTGTGTCCCTCCAGCCTGCCCCATTATTGCAGGTGAGGCCACGCCAGTGCAGAGCAGAGTGGGACAATCCCCTCCCTGCCCTGGTGCCCCCCAGGACAGGGATGTCCCCCCAGGACAGGGATGCCCCTCCTGCCTCCAGGGCACTGCTGGCTCATGTCCAGCTGGCCACTTTCCCAGCACTGCTTTCCACCATCTCATTCCCAGTCTGTCCATACACCCCGGGTTGCCCCATCCCAGAATCCAGCATCGATGGGCTGTGCTGCCCCCGGCAGCCCAGAGGGATGGAGGAGCTTTCCCCCATGTGGGTCCCAGACAGCCTCATCCTCTTCTCCTCCTCCCACAGGAGCCCATTTACCTGGTTGTACTTCTCCTGGTTCTTCGACCCATAGTCAAACTGCTTGAACTCCCCAGTTTTGGCAGTCTAGAAGACAGAGGCAAAGAGTTAATCCAAGTAATGCCCTGGATCAGCCCCACCTGGGCAGCTGTGGCTTCTGAGACACCTTGGTGCAGCAGCTTAAAAATCCCTCTTATCTATTGGCTTTGATTTCACCTCCTCATCTGTCTCCAGCAGCATTTGAAAATACCATATTCACAGATTAAAAGAAAAAGCCTTGGTTTCAGTAGTTACAAAATGAGAGTCTCTACCTGGCCCCAGTGGAGAAGATTTTTTACTGATGTATAGTCTGGAAAATGAGCTAGGTATACATCCAGTCGGCTCTGCAGGAAAAAGAGAGTGTTTTCTAAATGAGTTGGGAATGAAGAAAATCTGTCTAGGCAAAAAAACCAACCAAACAAACCCATTCTGTTTTGTAACTGCAATATAAATATTATTCTTTAGTACCTTTTATAGGCAAGCCAGTTAACCAACACTTTAGAATGGAAATAAAACTGGTCCAGTAATTTTTTGGTCATTTTCTTCTGTAAACCTGTCACATGTCAGCAGAAGATGAGGCAGGAGTTGCCTTTCCATTAGAGCAAAGACCACAGGGTGATTCTCCCTTACCAAAGACTGCATTAGGTTTAACACCTCAAGAAGAGGTTTAACACCACTGCAAGAAACCTCCAAATAACCATTGCCTTTCACACCTTCTTTTGGGCTTTTATGCTCATTTCTGTAGCTCATTCACCACCTCCAGGTGTCTGTGATGCACCCACCACATTCAAGTTTCTCTTGTGGTACCCTCCGATAAGGAAGATCTCATTTTCACAGGCTTCAGCTACGACAGTGCTGCTGCACTCATCAGCAAGGATGGCTCTCTCCTTCCTCCCCACCAGACTCAGCTCTTTGGTTCCAAACAGGATCTGCAAGAGTGCAAGGAAATGTCAGGAATGATGTTGGGATCTCCAGCACCCACCCACAGTGGCGATGTGGGGGACAGAAGTTGATGAAAGTTCTGGATTTTTGGGACAGGAACACACAAACACCTCACGTACCGTCAGGACCACATCTGGTAGAAATGCGAGCTTTAACAGGAGGCCCTTGACGTAGTGGAAGGTGTGAAGAGGAGCCAGAGCAAAGAAGAGTTTGATCTTCTTGCCCAGGCGTGGGAAGGTGGAAAATGCTATGAAACCTGGGAAGCAGCAAGAGATCACAACAACAACCCCAGACAGCCGGGCTGAGGGGCAGAGCCTGGGCAAAACATGCTCCTGGGTGTGAGCACAGCCCAGGATAGATGGGCAAGACCTCTCCCATGCAGAAAGACCACGAAGGCAGGTGGGGAAATGGCTGCATGGGCCAGCTCAGCCCTGTTCCCAGCAGGGTCCAGTTTGGGATGGACACTGGTGCCTCTTTTCCATGGCATCCTGGTGCCCCACTCCCACCCACCACCCTCTCCTCCTCCTCCTCCTCACTCACCCAGGGTGTTGCCCTGAGCATGGCCGACGTAGAACAGTTTCTCCTGCTGGGTTTGCTCGAGGATGAAGCCCACCATGGCAGGGAGATCATATATGGCCATCTCATGGAAGCTGAGGAGCACAGGGAGAGGCTGGAGGAGAGCCCCACCTCCCAACCTCCCGTGGACACCAGGTTGTGGCAGCCCAGCATCCCAGCCTCATCCTTGGAGGCCTCCTCACCTGAAATCCCAAAACTCCTCTTGGTAGACAGAGAGGTGGCGGTGCCGGCGGGACCAGCTGTTGCCGCGGTTGTTCCCGATCCAGACATCGTATCCCGCGTCAGCGAGGATGAAGGCCAGGCTGCTGTCGGGGAAATTGTCCACCCAGTCACCTCCGTCCAGAGAAAACCCGTGCACTATCAGCACAGGTGACCTGGATGCTGGAAGAGGAGAGAGCAGGGTGTTGGCAGCCTTTCCCTCTGGAAATAGAACAGCCCTGTGCATCCTGATGCTGTTTTCTGCAGGCTTAGACATTCCCCAACCCCGTTATTTCCCTGGTCCTGATGGTGCTTCTTTTTGCTTGAAGGGCTTTTGCCATGCCAGGCTCTGAGCCATCAGGGGACCTGGGACCAGAACAAGGGCTTTGCTGCAGGGAAGGAGCCACTGGGGCTCTCTGGGTCATGTTGCCCCATCCTGGATGCTGAGCTGCATCCCCAGGGACAACAAAAACATCCTGCATGTCTTCCAGCTGCCAGACCATGTCTGAAGGCGGGGGCAGTCCCACTGGCCCCCCTTGCACGCTGCCTCAGCCCTGGGCAGGGTCACAGGTGCTCCACGAAGCCCACCTGAGTGTCCAGCACCGCCCCTGCCATGGGGGATCCGGTTGAGGCTGAGGAAGTAGCCGTCCTCTGTCATCACCTCGTACTCCTCGCTGGGATACCCGTGGAAACGGATCTTCTCGCTCTGCAGGGACAACGGTGCAAGGGGAGAGGGTGACCCATCACCCCATGCCTGACCTTAGTGGCACCCACTCCTGCCACCCACATTCTCTGCTGTCACCTCCAGCTGAAGGTCCCTCTGCGTTAGAAGAAGAGCAGGAAGAGCTCAAGCTCAAGCTGAGGACATGAAGTGGGTGACACCCATGCAAAGACAGGACACCCCAAGCCCTCCAGCTGACACCAGGTGCAGGTGCCAGGAACAGGGATGGGGTGAGGCCAGCTGGTCCCTCAGGAAGGACTCTGGGGAAGCCTGAGCCCCCCAGGGATGTGTTTGCCCTCCCAGAACTTACGATGTTCATGAACCTCTCGGGGTTGGGGAGTTCTCCAGCAATGGGGATGGCACCTCCCAGGCCCTGGGACAGGCACAGGGCCACCAGCAGCTGCCACATCTCAGCTCTCCACGGCACCTGGGGGACAATGGGGTTGGCGTGAGCGGGGTGGGAGGGACACTGGCAGCACGAGCAATGTCTGTGCAGCTCCAGCATCCCGATGCTGCGACGTGGAGCAGTGTGTGCACTTAGGAACCCATTCCAAGCCTCGTGCTGACCATTCCCATCTAGCCCAGCTGTAAATGCAGCGTGGGACAAGCAGCCTCCTGCCACCTCTCTCTGGGAGAAGCCTCAGGGTGCTTTTAAGGGATTTCAGGGGAAGCGTGGTCCCTCAAGCAGGAGGGGCCATTCTGTAGGACCTTCCCTGCTCCATCCCTGCCTTGCTCCATCCCTGCCCTGGATGGTTTGTAGCTCATTGCCATGTGCTCCTGGAGGGCCCTGCCATTCCCAGTACACCAGCCCAAGGAGCTCCAGACTTGAGAGCAGATCCAGCAAAAGTCCATTTCCCTGATGATCCTGTTGCAGGAGCCAAAGGCAACTCTCTGTCACCCCAGAGGAGCTGTCAGGACACATTTTCTGAGCTTCCTTACAGCATGGAAAGCTTCTCCCGGGTTGCTCAGGAAAGCAGCAACATTTACCCACTGCCCAGCACCACGTGGGCCACAGAAAAAACCTCACTGTCACCCAGGAAAGCAAAGTGCCAACCCCAGTCTTGCTCTGTGCTCAAGCCCACCACCACCTCAGTGCCAAATCTCCAGGCACAGGTGAGGAGCAAACTGCTCTGAGGGTTGAAGGAAGGAGAGGATGGATTGTTCTGGGATCCTGTAGACAAACACATCACTGAACCAGACATCCTCCTGTCCTGTCCAGTGTCCACAGCTACAGGCTGGGCCTGTTGGTGCAAACCACCACTTCGAGATGCTTCTGGTCCTGCAGCCCCTCCAACTGTGTATGGAGGGAAGGGAGGAAGGACAGCAGGAAGGCAGGAGTTCCAGTGGCCACCTTTTAACCCAGCTTAGTTGCACTCAGACGCAGGCAAGACATTGCAGGCCAATCCTGGGGACATCAGAGACTGCCCAAATTGCTGAAATAGCCACCCCAACAAGCAGTGTGGATTGCAGGGACAGAGAAACCAAGCCTCCACAGCAATTAGTGGGGGGCAGATACAACAAGATGCTTCTCGGGGATGTTTTCTTGTTGCAAAAGCCACACGGAGCTTCATATCCATTGCGTTTTCTGGTTGAGCTTGTCACTTAGGAAAGAGCTTCTTTCCCTTGGGTCTTCAGTATGGTTGGAGGGCTGGCCTGAGCAGCTGTGGGGGTGGTCCTGGTCTGAGTGGGAAGTTGGACCAGAAATGTGCAGAAGTCCCCTTAAAAAAGGCCATGGTGGGCTGGACGCAGCTGGAGCAGCCTTTCCCCATGCCCTGTCCACAGAGGGGTCCAACCCCTGCCAAGTTCTGCCCACATGGTCCATCTGCCTCAAATCTGCAGCCAGCCTTGCTCTTCACCATGTGCAAGAGGACCATCCACTGCTCCATGAGCAGCAATAGCCACGGGCCTGTGGTTTCTGTGGCTCATGAGCATCTTGTGCTGGGAATTTCCTCCTCCCAATGCCCTCTCATGCAGTCCCTGAGCTGTGGCTCTAAGATTTCCCACAAGTCTTGGATGCCACCACCGTGCTGAAGGTTCTGCTGCCCACCCCAGTGCCATCCAGGTATTAAGGTGGCACACCACGGTGACAAGCTGTGCCACAAAGACCACAGATTCCAGAGAGGGATAGACATTCAGCAGTTACAGCAGCAACTCCTCCTGGTGTCCCAAGACATTAAAGCCTTTGTGGCAGAGAGGGAAGGCTGAGTCACTGTGCATGCCTGTGGCATTCAGCAAGCACTAATATACTCCCAGGCTGGGCTCTGAAAACAGGGCAGGGACACAGAAGGACAAGCCAAAATGACAGTCCCCACCTCCTGCACACAAGGCTTGGGGTCATGCAAGCCATCAGAGCCGTGCTCATCCACAGGTACTTGCCACAGTGGAGCTTTCCCTGGAGGGGGAGATGCCCCTGCCTTGCCTCCACATGGCTCAGCCAGGCAGGGCCACCTCCTCCAGCCCCTGACTGCCCGTCTCAGCCACATGCTGCCACCCTTCAGAGCCTCAGCACCTCCTGATGGCACCCCTGGAACCCTGGGTGTTTTGGACCACTCAGCTTGTCTGTGGGACCTCTCACCACTTGTCTGTGGCATCAAGCCCAGGCATACACCAGGGAGCATCAACAAATGTGGGAACAGCCCAGCAGTGCCTTTCTCACAACACATCCCACCATCCAAACCCAGAAGCACTAGTGGCAAAGTGCTGCTCAGCTGGGAGTCCCTGGGCACAGGCAAGAAGGATAGAGGAGAGCAGAGATGGTCTCTGCTTCTTCCCAGAGCTGTTGTTCCCCATGCATCAGCCCTGGGTAATCCAACCAAGCCATTAGAGGTGCAGAGGCACTCCATCTCCTTCACACAGCCAAAATAAAGGACCAGGACAACTCACAGTGCTCCCTCAGCTCACTGGGAAGCACCAGAGCTCATGCCTGAAAAACAAATGAGAAGCTCAGATGCAGAACTTCCAAGCAGACCCTTCAGAGAACACTTTAACTGTGATGGTGACCACAATGCCCAAGTTCTCCACACATAAAATGAACAGCTGGAGGGATAATAAAGCCTCTTGACTCAGTTGGGATCCTTCCTTTCAGCAACAGCCTTAGCCAGGAGAGCAGGCATTGCACCTCGACCCGACCTGCTGCTCCAGGCCCATCTGTGCTGTCAGCAGGGTTGGCAGCACCGAGCAAACCCATCCTCTTGGCTTACAAAGACACACAGAGAGGTTGGGACTCATCCATCAGCACTCGAAAGCCCAGTCCCTCTCCAGTCACACTGCCTGGTGTTTCACACATGGCATCCTAAAACCCCTGGAGCTCAGCAGCAGAGTGCCACATCCTAAAGGGAGGGGAGCTGTGGGGCGACATCCCCATCACCAGGAACATGCAGGTCTCATGGCATCCTCCAACTGGAAATTGAACTTTTGGCATTCCTACGCCGCTGGGGGATTTCAGCTGCCTCATCTGTCACACAAATGTACATGCTCTGGGGTTGTCAGATGGGTCACTGGCTGCTCACCTTTCCAGGTGTAGGTACCTGTTGGTAACACGTCAGCTCTCCCTGTCAGCATCAGGCACAGGGACAAGCAGGCTGCCTAGAGGATGTGGAGAGCCCATGCCCAGGTGAAAAAGAAAGAGGCAGAACTCACCCAGCAAAGGAGGAAGAAATTCTCCTTCCCACCCCCCTGGCTGGGGCTCCTCACAGCGCTCACACACCGTCCCCGGTGTCACCTGCTGGCACCAGAGCAGGTGCAAAGGTGCAGAGGCTCCTGAGATGCACAGAGCTCTGCAGACAGACCAGCACAGACCTTCTTCTTGCAGGAGCTCCCCAGAACCCCCCAGGGGCAGCAAAGTCAGCTCCCACCAGGACGCAGACAGGGACAGTCCCCACAGGGGCAACAGGTGGAAAGGACTTAGAGCAGGTCTGCCTTTGGTCCCTGTGTTGTCACAAGCAGCTTCTGGCCCCCAGGCTCACCTTCATCGACCTCTGTGGCTTGCAGAAAATCTGACGAGCCTTCCTTTGTCCTTTGGATGTCCTTCCTCTCACACCCTCTCCAGAAATGCCTGTTGCCCTCTGTGCCTCGCTGGACAAGCTGTGAGCCCACAACTCTCCCTAAGCCTACCCCCCTTATTTCTGCAGTCCCTTCCCCACCCCCTTAACCTCTCCTCCTGGACAGGCTTGGCCACTTCCCGGCAGGAATGACTCCATACCCAGCCCTCTGGCTCCCCAAAAGCCAGAGGAGCTGAGTTGCACATGCAAGCCCCAGGAGGGGATTATTCCCTCTGCTTGGCACTGAGATGGCTAACTCATGATGCAGCGTCCAGTTTTGGGTTCCCAGGGACTAGTGAGACACCTCCACATTGGACTGAGGCCGGAGGAGGTGGGTGGAGGTCAAGGCATGAGAGGAGCTGGGTTTTCTCAGCCAGACCCAATGGCATATTCCCCTTGCCAAGGGCATATTCCAGGCCATGGGCATATTCCCTGCCAAGGCAGGTATCCACTAGCTGGGCAGGCTCAGATACATTTCAGCAGGTTGCCTGGCACATCCAGAAAACCACTCAGCTTCTCCTCTCAGCCAGGACAGCCATGTGTGGGTACAAGCCCCTCTTGGCACTTGTGAGCACCTCACAACATTTGCTTTGCTGTTCGGGGCTGAGATGCTACTGCCTGTGCCCTGAGGGCACCCAGGATATGTGTGAGAGGTGTCACCTCCCTGTGGTGGCCCATCCACCCAATGGTGGCCTCCCAAACACAGGTACCTCATCAAGAGGCTCTCAGAGCTTCAGCACTACCCCCTTAGACACCACCTGCCTCTGTTGGCACAGTTCAAACAGCGCCCTGTGCCTTCAGCATGGCCAATAATCAGGACAGTCATAGCTGGAGCCAGGGCGTGCTTTCCCCCACCAAGCAGGAGCTGGGAGATCTTCAGGGGACACAGGGGTGGGAAGATGCAACTCCAGGGCTGGACGCAGAACGCCACGGCCACTCCTCCATCCTCTACCACTCCCAGCCCGGCATCCAAGGGACAATTGCCTCTCCTTGAAGCCAAGGTGTTCTTTCCACCCCGCTGATGATTTGTGGTGGTTTGCAAAATAGCTTCAGAGGGAGGCTTGGGAGGGGTTTAGTCATGTGAGGAGTAAAATGACAAGGCAGGGACAGAGCTCAGGGCAGGCTGCTCCGAGCTCTGCTTCTCCCCCTGGTGACAAGGGAGGAAAGAAAACTTGAGGTGTGGGTGCCCTGGGATTTTGGGGTTGGGTGAGGGGTCTTTTTGGGTAGCAGGCTTTACACTCTGCTGCTGGCAAAACCTAAGCTCAAGTTTCTCACAAAATTAAATTCAACAGCACCCATGCACACACACAAAAAGAAATGTCTCTCCTGCTCTGCGTCACAAGGAACACCAAAAACCTCTCTAATCAACTGGAAAACACAGAGGATTTACAGAGGGGCTTATTTCTCCCCTTCCTGCTCCACCACAACTGCAGAAAGAAGAAATGCAAAGCCAACCAGAGCATCATGGTGATGCTGGCTGGCAGCAACTTCTGGAAATCTGTGGCCCAGCCTTGGTTCCCATCAGGGACAACCTCACAGGGCCTGAAATAACACCATGGCTTATCAGTGCAACTAAAACACCTTCCTTATCACACCAGTGAGGCAGCACAGCCACCACTGCTGGTGTCACTGTCCCTAACATGGGTGGTGGGAGGGCTGGACCTGGCCAGGCTGCAATTTCCCATCCATTAGGTTTAACCCTAACCCCATTCCCAGGGGGCTCCGTCCCCACAGAGCCCCTGCTCTGGGTGGTTGTGGCCAGGCTACAGGGCCACCACGTGCTCAAGGAGAGGTGGACGGCCTCGGTTTGGATTTTGGGGTTTTTTAATATACCAAAAGGCTAAACATGCCATGAGGGTTTGGGCAGGACATCATCTCCCTCACCAGCACTTTCACAGCACCCTCTGCTGCCCGAGACTTCCCATTCCCTTGAGAGAGCACCATCCCATGGACAACAATGACTCCAAGACCTCATTGCCAGCCAGCAGCCAGCTGAAGTGCAGAGAAATTTAGGGAAGAGCTTGTGGCAAACAAATGGCCAGTTAGTCGTGCTGTGTTCGGTGCACCCCAGGATGAGGCTTTCCCCCTGGGCTGCCCGGGCACTCTGCTGCCCCAAATTGAGCTGCTGCCAACCAGCACCCCCACGTCCCCCTCAGCACGGCTGCTCTCCTTCCACACATGGGGGATGTTCACCCCCAGGACTCACGCTGTGTTCACACCAGTCCTGCACCAACAGCAGGATTCAGTGCTTCACCCTGTGGTTGTTTTCAAGGAATCCCCTCGTCTCTTCCCTCCCCTTCAGTGGGTGTTTGTTGTTGGGAGAGGAAAATAAGATGACTTTTAAAGTGGATGAAATAAGCTTCATCAGAATTCTTAATTTTTTTATCCCAATTTTTCCCAATTTGCCCCTTCCTTCATAGTCTGTGTTGTGATTCACCCTGAATTGGGGTCATCCTGGGGGCCTCCCAGGCCCATTTTACCAGTGCTGCTGGAGATCCTGTTAGTGAGGTACCAGCTGGGACTGGTGCAGAGAAGGGTGAGGAATGGGGCTGGTGCACAAAGCCCCAGCAGATATGCTGCAAGAGCCGTGTGATCTGCATGTTGGAAATCTCTGAGGACACCCCACTGAAGGCTCAGCTCCTGCTCTGCTGCCTCCCCAGCAGACTCAAGTAATAAGGGAAATAATGTGGTCCCAAAGTTGATTAAGGACCAGAGTGGCCACAGCTCCATCAGGAGCCTCTCTGATGTCCTGTCCCTGAAAGGAAGGAAAGTTTTGCTGGTGTCGATGTAAGCTGGGAGGAAGGGGGAGTGGTTTCTTGTCTGGGCATATCTGATCCTGTTTTTCCACCTTTCCTCCTCTCCCTGCAGCTTAAAAATCAGACTCTGCATGAGCCACTGCTCATTTGAGGGTGAGCCAACTGGGAAGGCTCCTGGCACTGCCTCCAGCTAGTCTTTAGTGAAGACCAGTCATTAGAGCTCCAGACAGATGGAACTATTTAAGCCTCCCAAAGAATGCATGTTTGCCTTTCAGCAAGTGTGGCTGGGCCAGACCTGGCAGGTATTGACACCAGGAGGGCTGCAGGAGCCCACAGGGTGCCCACAGCCAGCACTGGGGCACTGCATTGTGGGCACCTTGGCAAGGAGTGAAAAAGGCACGAAAGCAGTGCTGCCAAAAATGACACCCACAGCCTGTGCCACCCCTCACTGTCCCTGCAGGGACCTCCTCAGGCACCAGGCAGCTCCTGGCCAAAGGCACTGCCAACTGGGAAGTGGTGAAGTGTGGGAAGAGGTGAAGTTTTCATCCCCACCTTCTTCCCTCGCCGGGTACGGATTCGTTTTTCACCTTTTAAGGCTCATCCCTGAAGTCACAATGGGGTCTGGGAGGTTCTGCATTTTCAGGCTCTTTCTCATCACAAGCCAGGAGGAGTCGAGAAGAGACAAGAAGAGCGGGATGGCTTTTCCACAGAAGCTTGCTGGGGTGAGCTAGGCTGGTTCCACGCACCCCACAGCACAGCCCCAGCCCTGCCACCAACACCAGCAGCAGTCCCTGGACACCAGGACCAGTGCCAGTGCAGAGGGGAAGCCCAGAGGCTCCACGTCTCCCAGTTCACAGAGGTCACGGGCGATGCCGAATGACTCCAACAAGTGGAAATCACCAATTTGCTACGGCTCTCAGCATTCCTGCCCTGCCACGACAATACTCCCAAGCAAGGCCAGGTAGGCAGGCAGTCTCTGGCTGCCGCAGACTCCAGCCCTCAGGTAAATTACATGGTCGTAGGAGGAAGGATTAGAGGGAGTGGCGACCCGTGACGCTCCCGAATATGTGGAGCAGAGGGAATAACAGCCCTGTGAGTGGTGGGCGAGAGCACGGGCGGCAGGGACCTTCTGCTGGGTGGACATCGGGAAGGAAGGCACCCACCGCTGTCCTGCTGCAGACCCCGGACGGCCACAGGTAATCCCTCCTCCTCGGGTGCCTTTGGACGGGAAGGGGCGATCCCAGCCAAGGCTCTTCCCTGGGATTGGCGTTACGCCACAAAATTGCTCTCTGTCCCTCCCCACTTTTCCTAAAGGCTCAGCTCTGCCGGGACCAGGCACGAAGGGCTGTGTGGAGGGTGCGTGTCCTTGCTGCGCTCCCACCACCGCCTGTGTGTCCCAGAGCCCGTGTCCTCCTCGGGAGCATCCCGAGGGATGAGGGCACGATCCCTGAGCCGCCTCCCCACGGGCACAGAGGGTCCCGCTGCAGCGCAGGGATGCTGGCAGTGCCATTGGGGCTGCGGGGGATGGTGGTGAGCCCTTCTGGCCCCAGGGCGGGCAGCAGCAGCGGGAGCTGAGGTGTAACCCCTCGGGCAGGGGGTCAGGGCTGTGCTGAGCCAAGTCACAGCCCCCCTGCCCTGGTGCCTCGAGGAGGAGGGTGCCCGAGGGGTGTCCCGGGGTGCCCTCCCGGAGAGCGGTGGTGCGGGTGTGATCCTCCCCATCCCCGCTCCGGCGGCAGCAGAGGGAGCAGGTGACTTTCCCCCCGGCTGCAGAACCGCCTCCCTCCTCCTGGGAAGCCGACGGAGCAGAGGGAATATGAGAGTCAGCCGGGGAGAGACAGGAACCTGCTCACGGTTCTCCCTCCTCTCACCCGGGGAGCGCTGGGGTGGGCACAACACGCCTGGCACTGCGGGGGCTGCTTCCCCTGCCCTCGGTGGGAATTTGGCAGCTCCTTGCTAAATTGCTCCACACGCAGCTCAGCTATTTCAGTGGGTGACACAAGCGCTGAGGCGGGATTGCTGCTGCTGCAGATTTATTGCCTCCAACAAATTCGCCATGGAGGGCCAGCCCTTGGCGGGGTGGAATGATGTGGGTTAGGGTTAGGGTTTAAGTCTCTTTCAAGCCCAACTGTTGTGGCATTCTGTGTTTCTATGAAATGAAATGAGAGTAAGATGTTTTTGTGGTAGGAGCGTGTCAAAACAGTTACTTCAAAGCCCTTCCCAGGAAAAAACAGGGGTCTGCTGAGATGGTGTTTCACTTGGGTTTGCAAAGGTGTCCCAGGGTCTCTTTCAGCTGTAAGGAGAGCCCGACCGAATTACATTGTTGGATTTCATCTTAAAAACAAAACTCCGTGGCCCTGCAACTTAAAATTGGGTGGTTTATTCCTGATTAGCTCAGCTATCAGTGTAACAAAACAATCTATTCTTCCAACTGCCCAGTGTATCATTTTGAATGAATAATCCATAATCACCCCCTCGAAAGCCAGGCTTGCCTGGGCACATACAGCTGCACACAGACATGTGCATGCTTCCAAAAACAAGGGCCTGATTGACAACGTGACATTAAGCTGTGGTGGAATTTGGACTCAAGATTAGCAAAATAAGCCATTTTTAGAAGCAATTAGAGGACTCCAAAATTACTTCTGCTGTTGAACGGTCAGGTTGATCTACTGAGGGAAGTGTAGTGCACTCCAAGCCTTCCCCAGCTTCTCCCCAGTGCCTTCCCCAGCTTTTGTGCCAGTGCCATCCATGTCCTTCATGCCCCTTGTATTGGTGATGTTTTGCAGGGCACCATGACGTGGCTGTTCGTGACCATTGCTTATTTACTGTTCATCGGTGAAAAGGCACATGAGAACCCCGAGGTGTCCATGGATGTTGTAAGTCCTGACTTCTCCCCCTTCTTTTCCTGCTTGGTCACACAAGCCCCCTGTGCTGTTACAGGCTGGGTGGGCGAGGCTCACAGTCTCTGTGTGTCTTCACCAAGGTTTGATACCAGGGTTTTACTGTCTCCCTTTTCTTATGCACATGGAGTTTTATGGTGGACATTTGGGGGGAACCTCATTCCAAGTCCACAGGTTTGGTCAACGCAGCTTTCTCAGGCTTGGAGCTTTGCTGTCATTGCTGCCCCGCTCTTCATAAGCCTTGATTGCAACACCAAAAGAGACAGCTCTTTACCGGACCTGCTCAGGGAGTGCAGGAAACTTACACCTGCCAAAAATTTTAGCTGAAGTCATGACATCACCACGGCATTGGTGGAAGGGACTTTGTGAGGTCCCTGCTCCACCCTCCCACTGGCAGCAGGAGTCACCACCACCAGCTCAGGGCAGCCACTGGCAGCTTTGCCCAACCAAGCCCTGACACCCTTCAGGACAGAGACCCTCAGGTCCCTGGGCACCTGTCCCACGCTGTCCTTCCCTTCCCACAGGGTGAAATTGTGCACTACTACGGGTACCCCTACGAGGAGCACGAAGTGCTGACAGATGATGGCTACTACGTGACCATGCAGAGGATTCCTCACGGCAGAGGCAGCCCGGAGAGCATGGGCATCTCCCACGAAGCAGAGACGCAGGGTTCCAGCATGTTCTGTCCCCGTAAGTGCCACAGGAAGGTCTGCCTGCTCTCCATGCAAAGGGCACGGTCAGTGTCCAGAGCTGGACCTTGGTTTCTTTCTTCCTGGGAGCATGATTTATCAAGCTCCATTAAAAGTAGAGCCCAGCCTTATTTTTCATCTTCACTGTAACAAGTTTCTCTGCCCTGGGATGACCAAAGAGCCTTCTTCAGAAACAGCTCTCCAGAGAGGCTGAGGACAGAGGTGACCATCTCCCTGCACTGCTGTCACTCCCCCAAGGGGTTGCTGCCAAAGCAGTACCTGGTTGTGAAAGGTCAGAGAATGGGGACCATGTTGCCAGCGGTCAGAGAAAATGATACCTTCTCTTCTTCCTCCAGCTCCAAAGGCTGCAGTCCTCCTCCAGCATGGGCTGGTGTTGGAGGGAAGCAACTGGGTTACCAACTTGCCCAACAGCAGCCTGGGATTCATCCTCGCCGATGCCGGCTATGACGTTTGGATAGGGAACAGCCGCGGGAACAGCTGGTCACGGAAACACAAGGAGTTTGAGTATCACCAGCAGGAATACTCAGCTTACAGGTATTTGCTGTGAGCCTGAAGGGTGGGCAGCTGCCTGGTACCCTCAGCAGGGTGCACAGGCTGGAGGAGCAGTGCTGCTGACAGTCACACCACCTGCCAGTGGGCATAGACCGGCACCACCCGTACCCACCAGAGCTCTCCCTCGCTCCCACATGGCCCTGGCACTGCTTGCCATGTCCTGCCCAGGGTCAGCAGCAGTGATTTTGTCGTGTGCCTCTTCTCCACCGCAGCTTTCATGAGATGGGCATGTATGACCTCCCGGCGATGATCAACTACATCCTGCAGAAAACCGGGCAGGAGCAGCTGTACTACGTGGCTTTCTCTCAGGGCACCACTGAAGGTACTTAGGAGAAGATCAGACTGCTGTCAGAGGGGCATCAGCTGCACACCCCCAGTTTGGAGTGTTCTTCAAACCTTGGTCAGGGATGGTAATATCCAGGCATGTCCAAAGAGCAAAGGGCAGCTCACAATCCCCATTTGCTTTCCCAGAAGAGCTTTGGGTGACAGCCCAAACACAGTTGCAGCCACAGCTTTTGATGCACCCCGTTGCTGCCAGAGCCCCAAGAAGGGCTTGTGGGAACTGCAGGTGGGCTGAGCCCTCGGGTTGGGAGCTGAAATACATCAGCAACCAAGGCTTCAGGGGAAGTCATCAACCCGCTGGAGCCACCTTTGAGGGTCTTTCTGATGGGCACACACACCTTCAGCTCCTCTCTGGTTTTGAAGCTGAGCCAACAACTCCTCAGGTGTAACAGGGCAGTGTGTGCTTCCTCCTTCCTCACACAGGTTTCATTGCCTTTTCATCCATTCCTGAACTGGACCGCAAAATCAAGATGTTTTTCGCCTTGGCTCCTATCACCGTAAACTCCAACATCAAGACGCCCCTGGTGAAGGTGTTTGACCTTCCCGAGATGCTGATTAAGGTATGTCCTCCCCACGTGTGAGATGCGATGGGGAAGTGGCCTGAGACATGCAGTGCTTGTCTATCCTCTCCCTCCCCCTGCCCTCCGGGTGCCCTTTGTGTGTTTGTGCCTGTGCTCTTCACCCTGCAGGGCATTTAACAGTGTAAAACATCTCCCTGGCCAGCCCTAATCAGTGAAGAACTATTTCTAGATGCTGTGTTTGGGTCCCTTCTCCTGGGAGAAACCTCTCCTAGGAAGATCAGGGCTCTTCCAGAGCCATGGCCAAAGCGACAAAGCCCAGCAAAGCTGTGGCAAGAAGTCAGCAGCTTTCAGGGGTGGGCAGAGAGGTGGGTGGGGAGCACCTGGAGGCAGAAAGGAACATCAGCCCCACTGACCAGCCCTTTTGGCTTTCACAGCTCATTTTGGGACACACCACCGTCTTTGACAGGGGCGATATCATGAAGGAAGTGATTTCCAACTTCTGCATCTACCCCGTCTTTAGAAGGGTTTGCTCCCTGGTCCTTTACGTGCCCGGGGGCTTTACCAGCAACTTGAATACGGTATGTACACTCCAGCCTGCCTTTTAGGAGATCCAGTCTCTCATTGTCTGAGCAAGGCTCTTCAATTTGCTGCCTTCACGTAGCCTTTCACATCTTGGATTGGTAGAAACATCTGGCCATTGTGTTGGTATTTTGCTCTCTGGCCTTTACTCCAGGGGCTCCCAAGCTTTCTCTAGCACTGACTGGTTTGTGATTTTACATGTGTTTTAGTAACAAAATGGGCTCTCAAGGAAAGAACTTCCTTACAATCCACCTCTAGGAGAGCTCTTCAGTCCAGCAGCCCTTAGAACATACTTAGCCCCAAATCAGAGCCTTTCTCTGTGCTCCACTGCACTGAACATGGAACACTTGAAAAGTTCAGGCTGGAGGCACCAGGCTGGGGTCCCCATCCCAACCCTGCTCCCACCAGGGCCAGCACTACAGTAGGTTACTTGAGGACATGTCCAGGCAACCTGGGTAGTCCCAGAGGGACCACAAGGGGAAGGGCTATTTCCTTGGGGCCAGCCAAGATTTCAAGGTCCAATTCCTGGCCAAAAACTGCTCACGTGAGTGAAATTGGAGACAGGTCCACAGAGAGTCCCAAAAGGACCAGAAGCAATGAAAGCTTGATCCTGGATGGAGTCAGAACTGGGCCACTGTTTCTCAAGGAAAGCGTGGGTGAAATTTCTTAACACTCCAAGAAGGAAACACATTGAGTTGCACTTTGCAAAAGGATCCTGAGCACAAGACATGGACTCGGACTTTGGTTTGAAAACCAGACAGACTCATAACCTGCCCCAGCATCCCGTGGGGACTGAAGGGAGCCCTACAGCTCTGTGTGTGAGTGACACCTGTGTGGCTACTGAACAGGATCAGCTTTATTTCTCAGGGGGTTTCCCTCCATGAAGGGAATAAATATCTCCAGTGGTTTCTTGCAGAGCCGTGTGGACGTGTATCTGTCTCGCTACCCCGATTCAACATCCCTACAAAACCTGTTCCACTGGCGCCAGGTAATATTTCCTGCTGCAGGGTGAGATTCCACACACCATGAGCCCACGTTCTCCTCTCTCAGCTCGGAGAGAGGTTCCCTGGGGGTTTTGGGGGCCTCAGCCTCCAGACATTGGTGTTCTGCAGAGAGGTGGGGTAAGGAAAGCCAGGTCATCTCAGGCTGTGCTGAGCTCTGCCTGGGGACTGAGCTCTTCTCCCAAAATACAGCATCAGACATAACAAAGCCTTGGTGGCAGGAGGGAGCTGTGCAGTTCTGTGGTCACCTCTTTTATCTTTCTTAGGGTCCCCTCCAACACATGGTTAATAAACATGGCTCTCCTCCTTTTCCAGCTCTATCTAACAGGGGAATTCAAATATTATGATTATGGCAGTGACAACATGCTCCATTACAACCAGGTAAGAGAAGGCCATTCTCATTTGTCAGTTTTAAAAGAAGGGATTTAAAAAAAAATGGAAAATAGTGGAAAGAAAATATTGCAGTGGTGGAGACTGAATTTTGAGCATTGAGCAACCTGGTCTAGTGGAAGGTGTCCCTGCCCATGGCAGGGACTTGGAAGCAGATTAAGGTCCCTTCCAACCCAAACCATCCTGTGATTCCTTGAGTTTTATGGTACGTATGGAATTTACTTTATATGAGGAAATAGGTTTGTACCTTTCTTACAAAAAAGAAGGAGTCTGTGGTGTCACTCAGCGATGACTTCTGAACCCTCTGGTGCAAAGCACAGGAGCCCAAGGCACAGTGAGATTCCCTGGGGGTAGTTCCTCTGCTATGTCTCGGTATAAGGGAAAAATCCCAAACAGCAATCAGGAATACTTGGAATTTTTGACCTCCCAGGCTTTCCTTCCTCCAGCCACGCTGTTTGTCTTCCAGAGCACTCCTCCCTTCTACAAGCTGGAGAACATGAAAGCCCCGCTGGCTGCGTGGTATGGAGGCAAGGACTGGATTTCAGTCCCTGAGGATGTGAACGTGACACTGCTCCGGGTCACCAACGTGGCCTACACAAAGTATATCCCCGACTTCATCCACTTTGACTTCCTCTGGGGCAAGACAGTGTATGAACAAGTCTACAAAGAAATGCTTGAACTCATGGAGAAGAACGCCTAGAGCTGGAGCAGTGGCTTTTCTTGGCTTCTCAATGACTTCTGGGGCTTCTTTTGTTTGGAAAAAAAAAAAAGTGAAGAAGAAAAAATAAAAAGAGGGGGGAAAAGCTCAATAAACTGCTACACTTGGTTGGGATTGATCTTACTGTGGCAAGCAAAGAAAACAAGCCAATCCAATGATGGGAGAGCACTCTGGATTTGGGTTAACCAGGCTGAGGTCCTTGCAGAAGTTGGGCATGGCCCTGAGTCTTCCAGGCACCTCACTCACCCACGTGGGTTTCCAACAACACCAAATTTCAGTGGAATTTGGCTCCTACTGGACTCCTCACGCTTGGGTTCCCAGCTGCAAACCCCTGGGCAGAAGCTCCTGGATGCTGGTGCTTCCCAGGAGTGGCTCTGCTCGGATGGACCCACGTGGTGGGGCAAGAGATGAATCCTGCCAGTGTTGCTTTAACCACCTCCTGGTGACTCTTCCATGCTGAGGACCCCGACACAACCCAACATTCCTTGCTTCACTTTACAGAAACTTTCTGCCCTGTGGCAGTGAGGAGCTGCCATGTGGGTTTTTTTTTCCCATGAGAACTGTCCATTTTACCAAGACAGGGAACTTCTTTCTCAGATTCATGTTGATTTGGAGAACACGGGCCTTGCTCATACACTAAAGAGTTTTCAATTAAGTTCTACCTGGAAACAGCATTTTGCACCATTTTAAGCAATCCAAAGCACAAACCCAGCTGGAAAGGCCACCTTTTGCTGCCTCTCATGGAATGCTGATGTGGGAGAGAGAAGAAGGGTCTGGTGGAAGCCAGTAATGAGTCTAAAATCTGTTTTCAGCTTCTGGATTAAATTCTCAATAATTCATTGTTCAGGGGAGGAATTGTGAATTTACCTGTTTGTGTAACTGTGTTCTTAAAATATGCCTGGGAGCAAGCAGGGCAAAGGATAAGATCCTCTTTCCACAAAGATGTACAAATAATAGTAACAGTAATAATAAAATTAGATGGGTTCACTGGGCTCTGTGTGGTTGTACTGTCTTAAACCTCTGGAGAAATCCTTCCCTGGGAGGGTGGGCAGGCCCTGGCACAGGGTGCCCAGAGAAGCTGTGGCTGCCCCTGGATCCCTGGGAGTGTCCAAGGCCAGGTTGGACGGGGCTTGGGGCACCCTGGGCTGGTGGGAGGTGTCCCTGCCCATGGCAGGGGGTGGGACAAGAAGAGCTTTAAGGGTCCATCCAGCTGTCTGGAGATGGTGGGACAGGGGCATTGGTGCCCTGTAGGACAAGTGTAGTGGGCTCTGCCTGAGGCATCTGCAAAGTGTTTCACTTTCTACAAGTGACCACAGAGGAAGAGGGAAGGACAGGGTGAGGTAATCTCAGGGTGCAAGAATGAGGCTAGAGATGAGATATGATCGCTCTGGATTGACAATGATTAGCTTAGTATACTTGTAATGACACCTTTTTCTGGGAGATTAGTGGCTCCCAGCAGGGCTGTGCCCTGGAGCAGCATTCTTACAGGACTGCACGGGCTCACACCATGGATATCTCTGGAAATGCAAGAGGAGCCTTCTGCCTTTGCAAATGAACGCCCAAATCTTGGCAAGGTGTTTCCACGACAGACTTCTGACAAGCTTACAAGAGATTAGAATCGTAGAATCATTGAGGTGGGAGGAGATCTCTAAGATCACCAAGTCCAGCCTTCAGTGTAGCACTGCTGTGTTTATCACTAAACCACATCCCCACCTGCCATTATTTAAGTTTAGTCGAGAAGCACTAACTTTTAGCTTCTGAAAATTCATAAGGATTTCAGGGTTTAGTCTCTTTCTGTTCAGGTTGTAGGTTTCTGCCACTTCTGCAATTATCTGGGGTAGTGTTTGCATCATGTTCACCCATTGTCAGTCTTTGATGGAGTTCTGGAAGTTCCAAAATAGGTTTTGGAAGCACTCCGCTCCCTATGGCACTGGAACTTGCTTCCCATCTGCTGTTAAAGGATAAACAAGGGATGGAGAGGTGTATTTCATAAGCAAACAGAGCAGTAAATTGATTTATGCATGGAGCATAAACATTGTGAAATCATCTGGGATTGCCTTGATCAATAAATGGATTGATACACAGCAAGCTGTGTTGATCGTGGCAGAATTGGAGTCCTTGCATGTCTCAGGTTTGTCAGGGAAGTCAAACGCCATCAGACAGGTCCGTGGTCATTGCACAGGTCTGAGGTCAGGCTGGGATAGCACAGAATCACAGAATTGTTTGGGTTGGAAGGGACCTTCAAGATGATCTCATTCCATTCCCTGCCATGGACAGGGACACCTCCCACCAGCCCAGGGTGCTCCAAGCCCCGTCCAACCTGGCCTTGGACACTCCCAGGGATCCAGGGG